>JANTCA010009147.1:0-23906 GCA_024741275.1 Chironex yamaguchii
CGTAAAACCAAGTTCCAGAGATGGCAGCGGTCCTGCAAGCATCATTTGATGTCGTCGGAAAATGCAGTTCATGGAACAGAGTGACGCAAATGGTCATCACATAATTCGCAGCAGGATTCTACCCACTGCAAGGAATCTGAAGCTACGCCATGACGAAAATAACAACAACATAACTACGAAGTACAAAAATGTCTCTGTACTTCCCTTCATCGTTGTAGTGGCGAGGTGCCTGAAAAAGGAAAAGTACATCGATTCGATCGAGATTAAAATCCAAAACTATATTACACATGCAGCCGTCTCAATAGTTCATTTCATAGAAAGTTAACAAGTGGAAGGGAGTGGGTTTAAGTCCCCATAAAGACGACTTTCTATTTCATTTCAATTTTAATAACTGACATACCTAAATAATTTCTACATAATGATCAATCAAACGCCTGTGCTTCAACAGAATAGTGTTGAGACCACTAGCAAAATTAGCTTATCAACCAACCTTGCAAATTGCATATCCTGCCCAAGCAAACTATTAAGGATTGAACACGCCGTTTCAAACCTGTGAAAAAGAGAGTGCAACTTGTCAAAGAAGAAATCTTTACCTTGCGACTATACAAAGTAAATGTGTCAGCCAACAAGCAAATAAATAAATGATAACGATATGATAGCAGATTGGTAAATAAATTGTTGCAAACAATGCAACATTAATCAGGCAAAGCAAAATTTAATTTAATTGAACAATCTTTAGGCAGGTGTTGAAAAACGCGTAGAGCTCATCTCACCTGCCCAGCTGTCCACCTGTCACTGTAAACCTCCATCCCCAATCTGTGTTACTACTGTCTGATGTAAATTTAAAGTAGACAGTGTCGCCTGTGAAATGTAAGAACAATAATACATGAAAAGCATTCTAAAATAAAATTACTCAATACACACAGCAGTCTATCTGACAAAAGTTAATTAATTACAACTTGACATACCAAACGCCCTAACTTCCATGGAAGTGGTAGCAAACAGTTTTGCGGGTCCATCGCAGGACTTAAGAGCACTATTTACATTCACCACAGTTATCGATGGACCACGACGAACTTAGTGTACGTCATCGAGTGCATTAAATGTGAGGTTTTGTACGTAGGTGAAATGAAGCGCTCATGTTTCGAACGCTTCCGTGCATAACTAGACGACATACGCCACCATCGTGATTCACCCGTAGCATCACATTTTGCCCACACGAACCACGATATTACAACCAGCCTGACGTACCCTGCTGTTGGTTACGACACTAGAGAACACCACCATACACTCACTACTGAGAAATGCCTTATCCACACTTTCGGGACCCTTTACCCTCAAGGACTAAACTCAGCCTTCGAATTCCATAAAAAACCATATACACACTTGTTCCTTTTTCTCTGTCTTATATCTACCTTTTCCTGCCCTGATATATATTTTCTTTACCATAGTTCTTCTTTCTTTCTGTGTCTTTCCATAGATGAATTCTTAGCCTTTGCAGTTGACCTTTGTCTCTATTCAAATTGTTTTCTCCTTGTGCTCGCTCGGTCCCAGCCCTACTACATCTCTTTATATATATCACTACGCTACATGTATTCCTTATTTTGTCGCATGATTAAGGCCTTGTAGGTCGAAAATTTGCAGATCGTTATCTTTTTCAAAAGGGCGGTAAAGTTACAAATTTATTTTACTTCATAGTTATACAATTTTGTGAATCGGTTTTGTGGGTCATTGATTATATAAGCTATTAAAACATCTTGGCTCCTCTATCAAAGAACACAAGGACCTGCTCAGGAAAATTTAAGAAATAGTCCAAAAGGTCACCTACTACTGTACATATAGCCAAAGAGACAGGATGACACAGATTATGCAGTAGAGGGACTCGAAAGCAGACTGGTATTTGTCTCGGTATACGGGACTTCTTTCTAACAGGGCTTTCTGTTTTAGGAGCCAAAACGCAATGCAAAATGAAACAATTCATTACCGTGCACATAAATGCATGTTTGCAACTTGTTTTTCATCACACTACGTCACACCTTAACATAATGTAATGCAGATATAAACATTAACATACAACAAAGAAGTCAAAGCAGTTGTAGACAGGGTTAAAACTATTGCCTCAAGAACAAAAAGCCATAATTGCCCATGTTCAAAAACTGATATCAGTATGTAGCTTGTGGGGACGCGGGTGGCTTTTTATGACTTTTCCTTTCTTCCTCTGTTTTCCTTTTTCATTCCTCGTTCACCTCTGTTCTCTTATCGCTCGGTAAACTGTGCAGAGTCAACAGGCATATAAAGGTTGCTATGGCGAGTAGATTGGTGCAAGTTGACTACTACAACAGCTTCTAAGTCAGGTAATAGGCATCCCCTGGATTTTGTCCGATATTCTCTGAAGATCAGTAACGACATCCTTCTATAAGAATTGAAAGCACAAACTCTCTAAGTTCACTTCAGCTCCTGCGTTTTTCTTTGCGTGGTTAGAATCGACGTCACCACTTAAAAGTGTGAATACCATAGACACACTTTACACGATAAGACCTCGAACTGTTTACATAAGCACTCTCCTTGCTGCACCCGGTTGTATCTATGATGCCCAAGACATATGAGAGACATTAGGTATTCACTTGTTTTGGTGAGCAACAAAGCGAGTTAACACCACTGAGGGTACATCTGCTTAAACAGAATTACTAATCACCTTTAAAACTTGCGACATTGTACTTAAATGTTTTTTCGTCCGACACTCTTCAGAGTATGAATCGTCAGAAAGCAATGTATAGATGGCAACCTTTTTATAAGAAACATGGACCGAAACTAGCCAATCATAAACAAGGAGGGAAAAAGACAAAGAGAAAATGAAGAAACGAAGCATTATAGGAGGGGTCCAAGCGAAAAAAAACCCTGCCTACAGAGTACTGGTTTTCTTGTTTTAATGTTAACATACTCCAACACACTTAGAGCTAGTTTCGATACATGTTTCATGTAAAACAGGTTGCAATATATCTATATTGTCCTTTCTTATGATTCATACTCTGAAGAGTATCAGACAAAAAAAAGCTTTCAAGTATGTTTTGAACACAATGTCGCAAACTTTCAAGGCGATTTTCCGGTTTTGTACCACAAAATGATTGTTCAATAATTACTGATTCATAACGTATAAAAATGATGACCATAATGAAACTTCTTGATATACCATACTGTCGATCGCATCGGGTAAAACAAGGTATGAATGCCAATAAAAATCACATGACTATTTAGCTTATTACCTGGCACCTCAAAGTCCTGCCATTCAGCTTGACCACTGAAAACACGTTGATTTAATTGTAAATCAGGTGAGGATGAGAGCACTAGCTCATCGCAACTATGCTCTGTGGAACACCTGGCAAAAGACAAACGGGGAGATGAAGATTTCTAGCACAAAAAATTACCACGTTCCTTCAAATCAGACAAATCCTGTGTATTATTGACGTTAATTGAACAATTTACCCATTATAATGAGCATGGTACATTACTCGTGAATTTATTGACAAGTTTGATTTCTGGAACACAACACATTCTCGAAGGTTTATGGATACATACGTATGTATACACCTTAGATGGCAAAGCTTACTTATTTCCAGTTAATTCTATACAATGAGACAAGAGTCAAGTTCTCTTATATGTATTGAATGTGGATGTTTGACTTTGCTTCCTATCTTATATCTACATCTATACATATATACTATCCCCTCTATAGAGAACATAGAAGGAAATATAGGTATGAGAGGCAATAGATACAATAACAAATGAGATGACGAGGAATGTATCTCAAAGAAACACAAGATACTTTCACTTCAAGATTCTCAGACGGTGATCCAGGTACCCTTCTTACTAGTACTTTCGCCCTTAACGTCTGTAAAAATACTAGTACTTATACTAGGCCTCCTATTCAACAATTGGTTAATGAGCCAATAAACAAACAAGAAATTATCTACTTTTATAGTTCTCAGTTTACCTCTCATCAAATCTAATGAAAAGACTAGATGCACCGGGAATGTGAACTTTTCCCTGTAAAAAGACAAAAGATACTAGTAATTAATAACAATAAAAAGATGGGGGATAGTTTATAGTTAAGAACAGAGGTATTGTGGAAGGGGACCTCAGGGGGATTTACCCCCTTGTTAAAATTAAGGGAGTATTTTGCCCCCCTACTAGCAGCTTATATTTGGTTTGGTAAATCCTTAACTTGGCAATGTGAACTAACCCCTTAATATGGATTGCGTAAAACCGTTTATGTATCCGTATAAGAGTAGTCTGAATGATTCCATATACATAACAGAAATAGACAACAGAAATGGGCGCATTATTAGAATAAAGGCAAAAATATTGGGTCTGTTCAGGGGCGTGGTCTAGACAAGTTCCCTACAGCTCAGCCCCCCTTCCTACCTTCTTAGGATGGTACCCCTGTAAAGAAATACATGACAAGCCTTAAGCGCCCTGCGGAGAGAAGAAACACCCGTTACGAATGAGCAACTTCTTCGTCATGTCCCAGAACGACCGTAGAAAGCTATGCCATGCGCATACAATAGTATTAACGTAAATGCAAGACAAGCTTCATGACAGTTTCACAATCAGTGGCGCTGATTCTTTTTCAGAAGACAAGGCGCATATCATGACACCTTGATCTCACAATATTGAAACTCAAAAAGCATTTAAACACAATATATGTAGTTTAATGATACGGAATTTTATGCTGTATCAAAAGTCATGACTCTATATTCCATCTATAGAAAACAAATCCTTAAATAACCCATGTTGCAAGAACATGTTACAATTTTATGAGACAAAACTCCAATATGTTCATAGACTCAAATTTGTATTCATATCCAAATTCTGCTCATAACAGTCATTGAAGACCATGGGCACGGAAGTTTGTAACACGCTTATCTCAGTACTTGGTCTTTGCAACAGAATTGTTATACCATTTCAATTGTGTAAAAGAACAAAGTCACGTCAGTATCTTAAATAATAAAATAACTCAAGTAAGTATGCAATTGAAATTCTAATATGCACGATGAGTTAGTAATGAATCCTTGCTTTCCAAAGCAAATTTCAACAAGAAGATGAAACTAAACGGAAAGTATTTGATGACGACATACCAACAGAAGTCATAAAGGGTGCAAATAGAAAGCATAATTTTGCTCTGAGCAAATCAGATAGAGTCTAGGGCCCGTTTTAAACACTCTGTTTCAAAATGCATCCTGTTTCATTCATTCATACGATTCTCTTTAAGATTCAGTCCGTTGCAAATTTGTACGCCAACATAACAGTTTGCTCTATATCGTCCAAAAGCAATACCTTTCGAATTCAACAGATTCCTTTTCAATTCTGAAAATACACCGAGGCATAATTGTTTTAATCATACATTTTTATGCTTTTTTTGAAGTTACCAAGTTTACACCGACCACCATCATCACCACTAACAACGTCAACAAATGACAACAGTTGCCCATTTAACTTACTCACTGCCTAGTCACCTAAAGTATTCACATACCTCCATTTTAGTGTTATCCTTATACTTGTGTTCTGATTCTCGGATCTCCGATGCAAGCCTGACATCACCCATGCAATGGACTGCAGACAAAGCCAATGGCTGAACTAAAGATTTGTCACAGGAACGAACGAAATTAAAGACCACCTGGTTTCAAGGGAGAGAAAAAACGAATGAATAACAAGTAGGATGTTCATACGTCGAAATTCATACAAAGTCTGTGGTAAATATAACACAGCTTAACACCGGGTTTGTTTCACTTTTCACACTCTAAACATCGCCTCGTTCATACGGAGAAGAGAATATGCTGTGGTTTTCATACCTTTTCAAACACATCTGAACTTTCTATGCTCTGTATTAGATCAAGAAGTCCCACTATTTTACACGCATCAATGTTGCTTAACATGGCTTGGGAAACCGCTTGGCCTTCAGGCCACATTGAAAACAACCATGCAACAAGACGACGGGCATAGCCGACTGCAACTGCATGATTGACCTGAAAGGAGAAAAAGCAAAAAATGTTGCGTCAACACTCGATGCTACTTCAAAATACCTGGCATATACAAGAAATGTACATATTTCTGTTGCAAACCAAGCAACAGTTTCTTGTCAGGATACAACCGGGGGACTATACACCACCCCGTTTGTTACTGTCTTCCTCGAGTGCTTTGAGGAACGGTGAGACTCTTACGACATGAAGATTCCACTTCCTTGGTGCTGTTGACTGACTTTTGTTTGGTATAACCTTTGCATGATGTTGACTCTTATGCAGGCAACTTTACACAGCATTGCACTTCCACTATTGTCAGATTTACTCCATTGTTTTTCAGTGACTTAGGCTTAATTCCAACTTAGAATTATGAACTCTTTCATACCAGTAGATAGAGATGCTTTTCCTACCTTGTGCATAGGATTCTCAAATACAATGCAAATATACTCTTAATTGAACAGTATACTTAAATGAAACGCTATTCTTTTTAAAACGACATTAGTCTGTCTGTCATATTAAGATATCGTCCTTTTTTATACATTTCATAGGAGTGCGTGACATATTTGGATTCATTAAGTGTGCAAAAACGTGTACGGCAACCTCGTCTGAATTGAATACTCATTATACATGAACATTACGAATGATCTTCACCAACGAATCATGATTATTATTTAATTTTCTACATCTCCATACTACTATGATGTTCTACTTCTTTTCACAAATACAATCGAATGCAGGGGAAAGGGCAAAACAGATCTATGAAAAAAAACTTGACATACCTTTCTGATAAAATCTTTTGAAGATGTCTTCTGCCTGGTCTCCAGTTCAGCCCTTAACAATTCTGTAGACTTATTTTTCCTCTGCTGTGTTCTTGTCTGCCAGAAACAACGAAGGGAAAGAGTAGACGAGCAATAGGAAGCAGCAAATAAAATACCTCCAACCCCCCCCAACCCCCACCAAATAAAATACAAGAATCATAATAAGCACTGACAAACTTAAACGTGACATTAAAACAGTATAGTCGCGAATAAGCTACATTCAAGATCAATTCTGTACTTCCACATCGACGGATTCAAGTTCATCTAACCCCGATTGTACACGGTTTTATTGTTTGTTTTCCAACTAGAATACACTACGCACATTTCAGATTTTAGTAAAAAGGTAGCAAATTGCACATTCTCGATCTTTATTCACAATAGTCCTTGTAAATTCGTCTCACTGCCTTAATACCGTTTTCAGCATTGTTTTCGTACGCCAGCTCTTTGCAATCAAAGGAAGAAATGACAAATAATTAGATAAATAATAAATAAAAATAAATACATAACAGTAATTGAATATAGAAAAATATTAAAAATATAACAAGAGGCGCTATAAGACCAAACCTCCGCAAAGCCATTTTTTTTGTAGCATACTCATTACTGAGCGTAGCTGATTCCCTTGCCAGGGTTAGGGAATTTAAGCCAAGCCAATACGAACTTTCAAATGACCTGTTCTTACAGGCGCCATGGTAACAGGGATTTCTCCATGGGGATTTCCTTGCTAGTTGTGCTTTAATGAAGATATTACACTATAACAACAACAACATCATCATCATCATCATCATCATCATCATCATCATCATCATCATCATCATCATCATCATCATCATCATGGGCAGCCATTGCCTGTCCACTGCCGAACAAAGGCCTGAACATGCTGCCGCCACCTTCTTCTTTCTTGTGCCATCTGGTTCCAGTTTGGATCTCCCCAGCGTCAATCTCGCCTCTCTTACAAAATAAGGACTGTTCTAACAGGCGCCATAGTAACTTGGTCATCCCCACCAGTGTTCTCTCTGGAGCGTTTTTGCGTGGGACCCGCTACGCTGCTCTCCTAGACCGCTACGCTTCCACCCCTATTGCTATGCCCCAAAAACACACCGCTACGCGAACAAAACCAAGTTTTGAATGGCATCGTCGAGAGCTGCATGACAAACATCAAACAACCAGCGAATGTGCTTTACAAAAAGCCACATCAAACTGGACACTCGTGCCACTTCAAAACACAGCGCACTTCTCGTCAGGATGCCGCTACGCACAAATTTTTTCCCAGGGAGAACACTCCCCACTTAAACTTCCTCACTAGCAGCGGTTTTATGACGGTATCATTACCAAAAATTTCAAAGGGATCCAGAATCCTTAATGCTTTGCGGATCATCACCACAAAGACCAACTGGAGCCGATCAGACAACCAAAATAACATAAAAATTTTAGAACGGTTCTTTTAGGACATTTTAAGATATTTTGCAAACTGACACAACCAATGAAGAAACCCTGGTGAAAACACGATCTCTTTGCAAGAGATGATAAACACAATTTTTTTCAGCACTGTTTCATAGAAGCACTGCTACCTACACACGATTTTTGGTAAGTATCAGACCCATTAAACGCATCCACACATAATAATACTTACCTCTGATATTTCCGCTTCTGTCATTGAGGATATCAACTTAAGTGGGCTTTCTCCAGATTCAGGTTTCGCTTGAAGGTCTTTATGTTCGATGGGTTGTGGAGCAAAACGCAACACTCCCATATCCAGAGAAGTGTCATCATTAGTACTCTCCTTTGAAGTTTCACCTGCACCTTCGTTGACCCTGGAAATAAGAGACGTTGTGTAAACATGACAACCAACATTATTTCACGTTACTGGGCATGCGTTGCTTTACACAAATAGACTCAAAGGAGACTAATAACAATTTCACGCAAGCTATATACAAACAACGGATAGTCATGACACAATTTTACACAGAATGACACGTTGGTAAAAAGAGACATAAACATGAACCATAACACAAGTATTATTACCATTTTCGTGCTAGTTCTTTGACTTCATCGGATATTTTAAATTCTTCCTCATCGAAACTGCAAAAATAATAGAAAAAGTGAGAAGAGTTGAAATCTAACTGCAAAATTTAATAGCACAAAATGATACGCAGACGTGTCCCAAACATCCGCGGAGGTGTTCACGTGCAAGTATTGTTATAAAGTTATAGACGCAATAAGGCAATAAACGCTGCAAATGTAAATCGCGATATAAAACGCGACACAGCGATATAAATCTTGCCTGCCCCTCGAAAAGGTATCGTGTAAGACATCCAAATCCAAAAGATGTTGATCTAAACGATCCTTACGACAACCTAATCAGTCATCATCATCAAGGACGGATTGCTTGTGTCCGAGCAGGCATGGCGCCCTTCACTACAGCACGAAACTTGTCCCTGTTCTAAGCCGGTCTTGTCATCTCAACCATAGACATCCCACTTCTTTAATGTTACAGCAGAATCTGATTTTGGTCTGCATCTTCCTCGTTGACCATAAACCATTCCAAGGATTAACGTCCAGTCCATCACTTCGTACGATATGTCCCATGAATGACAGTTTTCCAGTGTTTAGTGTAGCTAATAACCTGTTCTCGCGACCAAAACCAGTCCAAAATAGTAGAGGATGCTATTTATAGATAACATTTTGAAAAGTGATCCACGGTTCTTGGCATGAGCCAGGGGTGAGCTATTTTCGCTAGAAACTCAAATTGTACATCAATAAAATACGATACGTAAATTATTACCTCCGTTAGAGGTTAAGTTTCTGCCGACGTTTGTCTATTTGTTTGTTTATTTGTTCCTTTATCTGTTTGTTTGTTTGTTTGTTTGTTTGTATGTCTGTGTCTCTGTGAGCAAAACTACTTCAGAAAGTTTTCAATGTATTGTTTTTATTCCTTTTCAGTGTGTTGGTGTCCTGACTTACTCCATGTAGTTTTTTTGGTGATAATGTGTATCAAATTCCGGATTCTGCATTACTTTGAAATTTTCGTTAAAATTGCGGTCAATAAGCACTAAAATTTTACTCCGCAATATCTCGATCAAAAATAGCAAGAATGATACGAAACTTGGCTGAGCCTAGCTGGGTATAAATGTACTACCCACTTATAATTGGTCACGGAGTATACCACTGTGGTCTGTCTGGGGGGAAACAGTGTTTACGGTAAGCCTCCGTCTTACCGGAAACACTATTATATATTTCCTCCCATCCTGCTTTACTTGACAGACAAAGGAGGTGAATGTGGTTGGATAAAAGAAGTAACATAACAAGATGTGATTGGTTAAGGGCGCGTAGGACGGGGGTACTGACAGACCGGAGACAACAGTTTAGATTAAAACCATTGCTATTGACTTTGATTGCACAAAAGTAACAATTGTACTATTCTTCATGACATACCTCACGGTTCCTTTGATTCTGTTGTGAGCAAGTGATCGTGGTCCTAACTATTGTAAAAGACAAGTTTGTCTCGGACAAGTGATATCATCCTTATGACGAAAATGGTGTATCTCGATGATGACGTAGCAAGAAGGTACATAAGTTCATGAAGTATTGCCGAATATGTAAGAATGAGTCTTTTCTCCAATGTTTAGTCAAGTTTTAACAAATCAACTTGTCAAAATTCCTTCCCAATTTCGCGTGACACGGCTGTATATTCCAATAATTTGACCTACTAGGTAATACTTTATGTCAAGAGTTGAAACAAAAATGGATTAATATACCTTCTTTGCACCTCCTCTAAAAGCTTATCACGATCTCTTCCAACACTTTCAAAAATGGCTCTTATGACTGAATATTCACAGCGAAGAGCATCATGAATTGTCTAAAAATTCAAATACAAGAAATTAGTTTTCTGCGTTGTATAACGAAATCTTTCAAAATAATAGCCCCTAGGTTCATACCATTAATCCTGCCAAAATACGTAGATCGTGAATGTTTGTAATAAAGTATGTTGGTGTCTGTGTCTGTGGTGCAGTGGCAGAGCGGGGTAGGTGGGTGGTTGAGTTTGGGAGAGAAATGTACAGGTTAACCTTATTACGCCTGTGTGTTTGGGTATCACATTCAATCCAGGTAATCAAGGAAATAACTGGATCACTTCAGTCGATAACAAAAATAATGGTACACGTTTCTTTTACTTCTGGTAAGCTTGCATTTATCATTGCAGACCCATACGTCAATTTTGTCGACAAAAACTATCATTTCCAATGATTTTTAAAACTTCAATCAAAATAACCACAGACTTATAATTTGAGGGCAAAGTGGAAACGAAAAAACTGTTAAGAAATGTTTTAAAATAAAAAGTAAGGGAGGATATGCCTGCCATCTACACAAACGGTCATATAAGGAATACGTTCACAGCTAGTGAAATAGGGCAGCACCTTCTCTAGGGTTAAGTATCAATGACAGGGCGTATTCGCAGGTTAGATAGCACACTGTCATGACAGCTGTTGCAAACGACGCGAGCAATAACACCACCAACAAAGTCAATAAAAATACCAAAATACGCATAAAGAAGTGACGTTATCATAACAGTAGATGAATTGGTTTATGTTGATTAAATTCTATTAGCTTGTGGTGAAGTAAAAACAGAAGCTGAATCAATGCAATTAACAACAATCTAACATCAATATGGAATCTGACGGTGTTGGAAAATCATAGTGACTTATTACGTGTAGCAAAAGTATTGTAAATCGCCTTGAAAATTTGCGACAATGTGCTAAAAACATAATTAAGATCTTTTTTCGTCTTTCACTCTTCAGAGTATGAATCGTCAGAAAGGTATGTATATGTATATGTATATGGCAACCTATCTATACGTAACATTTATCAAAACTAGCCAATCATAAACAAGAAAGGAAACAAAAAAAAAATAAGATCTTAAGATCTTAGTGTATTGGAGTCTGTCTACAATAAAACAAGAAAACTAGTACTCTGTAGGCAGAAAGACTTCGTTTTTTCACTTGGACTCTTCCAATAATGTTTTGTTTCTTCATTTTCTCTTTCCTTGTTTCCTTTCTTGTTTATCGTTGGCTAGCTTTGATACATGTCTCGTATAAATAGGTAACCATATACATATACATTCCTATCTGAAGATTCTTACTATGAAGAATGTCAGACGAAAAAACCCTTTTAAGTATGATTTTAGCGCAATGTCGCAAATCTTCCAGGCGATTTTCAAGTTTTGTACCACAAAATCATTGTTCAAAAGTATTGCATGTGGAACAGGTTTCAACAATTACCTGGAAACATTGTCGGGTATCTTCATCAAGGCCATCAAGGGGTCCATTGTGTTCTGCCTTAGGAGCAGACTTATTTTCACTGCTGTCTTTGGCAACTGGTGTTTTACTTGATGTCTCTGGTCCAGCAGCCTCTTTCTCTTTGTCAATGCCATACAATTTCCAGGACAAAATCTTTATTACGACAGAAAAACACCACCAGTGTCAAATTGATGGCAGTAAGACGTAATACAAATCAGTCTATATCAGATTGTTGCAATGGCGGTATTTTGACATCGAAGCGGGTTTCATTACACTGCAATCTGACCACGTGTATTAAATAATTTTGCCTTATAATATTTAATGCTAAAAACAACTGACAGTGACTTACAAGGATAAGTATCGTGTGTATCACGACAAAAAAAATGCTCGTACTTTTATTTTTCCTGGTGATATCCTATGTACGTATTCAATTTCAAATACGTAAAACAAAAGCAAAACATTCACAATGAGGATTTCTGGCGTAGAGTATTAGTACGTTTATCCCGTTTACCTCTAAATCCCTTAAAAGCCACTGCTTTGAGAAACCTGTACCTTGACAGGCAAGATGTATAAAAAGAGGAACAACGCCACTGTTGATAATTTCCTGGACCTCCTCGGTAGCAATGCCAGCCTAAACAAAGAAAATGTCCATCAGTTGCAAAACTTCTACTAGCATTTCGCAAGTTTGTCCATAAACATGTACCGTTTTTAGGTGTTAAACTTAAACTATACGTGAAATAAAATGAAATCAACAAGCATAATAAGGGTCTTATGCTATCAACTAGAAGCACTGAAGTCAAAATGTAACCGTCCGCCAAACCAATGGAGTCAGATGGGACTTTTGAATATTCAAACGAGCAGTTCCAACAGTCGAATTTTCGACACAGTCATGCGACAGAATGAGGAATAAGTACTACATAAGCCATATATATAAAGAGGAGGACTGGGACCAAAGGAGTAACTGCCGCCAAGGCAACTGGGTTATCCCACGAGGATTTCCTCGCTACTTGTAATTTTATAAAGGAATCATTACCAAAAATCTTCTAAATGATCCAGAATCCTGGATTTGATCCGAATCATCACCAAAAAAGAAATTGCTCCCAGCACTACGGCCATCTATCTAATAAAGATCAACATGCGAGTAAATTAACCTAACCACATGCCCAAATCGTGAACGCAAACCATATACCGTGTCAAATTCACCTGCTCAAAATAACTCGAGTTTAAAATTTAGTAAATATGTGTATATACAAACATGTGTACATGTATATAGGTATATGTACATATGCATATATAAGTTTAAATGTTTCAATTAACACAAAAAGTTATAATGACCATGGCAAGTCAAAACCTTTTTCTGTTTTTTTACACGAATACAAATTAATAGCACACAGTCAAAAGCAAAGTAAATCAAATAGTAATTTATGTTATGGGCACCCAATCGCGTGAAATGCCAAAAATCGTGCCAATACCTTTAAATTGCCAAGGAGGGCCTTCAAGGCAAGAGCTAAACCCCACTTTCTTTCAACGGAAGTAGTGGGCACTAGAAGAAAAACAAATATGAACAAATTATCGTCAAAAGTTATTACACGGGGTTTAAAAAGGCATCATCGTATTGAAATAATAGGAAAACCATTTATCCAAACAAGGATCGATTTCCTCATCACAACTTCGTTTTGTCAATATGTTATTTACAGAACTGATAGTCGCGTTTATAAGTGATATATAAGTTTATGTAATCAAGTATCCCTTCTTTTTATATATATACACATTTGTCAAGAGTGGACATTACCACAATAGCTGCACCAAGTGGGACCCGACCGGGCTCGAACTGGTAACCCTCAGACTCAAAAGCCAACACTCAAACCTCCGTGCACCTCCGTGCCATCACGGCACAAAAGATTTGGTGAAGGACTTTCAAAGTCCTTGATATTACGAGACGAAACCCGGCGGTGGGTAAGGGGAAATTCATTAAGTTTTTCTGTGTTTTGGCTTACCAGTTCGAGCCCGGTCGGCTCCCACTTAGTGCAGCTTTTGTGGTAATGCTCCACTCTTGATGAATATATATATACTCAAAAAATACACTCTTCAATTAAAACGTTTCGACATTAGTCTTCATCAGTTACTTTTATTTTTTACTATATATATGCAAACAAATATGTATATATGTACATATAAATACATGAAACAAGTAAAAATAGCAATATAAGTCAAATCAGTTAGCACCAAAGATCGAAGAAGTATACTTTTTTAGCACGAGCAAACTTTGGAGGCAGATTCCTCAAATCACTAAGTTAATACAAAGGGGAATAGCAAGCGATAGACAAGACACAGTCCCAAAGTTTTGCTAACGTTTTATTGTTTTACTCCTTGTAAAGATGTCCGCTGATATAAAGAGACAAGCAAACGGACTACCCGTCTTACCCCTCCTTGCTGGAAGAATATCTTTAATAATGGTAAGTAACACACTGATGCGATTACTGTCGACTCCATCAGACCACGACCAAAAGTTCTCTATTTGATGTTCTTTGACCTCAAGAGTGGAAAAAATAATGGGTAGATTAAACACAGAAAGGGAAAGTGTGAAAAGAGATGCAGTTAGTCAGTGGTATTTTATACTTTTGCATTGATTTCTCAACATTGCTAGAATATTTCATCACTGCCAGACTTGCCAGATGCATATTGCAAATACTAAGTAACAAAAGAAGACTGATCATAACAATTTGTATGATTACCAATTTAAAGGCACTGCAATGCATTTTAATCACATGTAAACAAATTAAGGATACAACAACATGACATTTCGGGTAAACAAGGCAGCTAGGTAACGAGCAACACAGGTAAACATGATTTTAAGCCAGGAAGTCATGGATTTTAGAAAACATAATACAGCCCTGCATAACACGACAAAGCTAATGGTCATCGTATTGAAACTTGAAAATTTACCACAATTTTCTTCCTGGTTCTCATGCTACAAACTACTGCATTTCCTTTCTCCTGAAAGTACTCCAGGACGACAGCTTTTCTGCTCTCCCCATTTGCATCACTTATATTTGCCAACATTCCAGTTCGGTAGACCTACAGACAACCAAGAAATTCGTGAATTTCATTTCATTTTCATTTCAAATTCACTACATACAATTCAGTGAGAATGACTAAACAAACAATTAAAAATACAAGTTCAGAATACAGATTAATACAGAAGATTCAAATACCATACAAGAACATAGAAGCAAACTAAATTGTATGGAAGGAATTATTTAAAGAAGGAGCTCTATCAATAGTTAGATAAGTAGTAGAGGAGAGAGCACCCCCCCCCCTGGTAAAGTTAACAAAGCAAAAGGGCAATCGTTTTAGCTAATAAGTTAATTAATAAGTACTTCGCCTAAGGCATGTTTTGAATCAATCACAATTAGTACTAGAAAGGGATATCTAATAACCCTTTTCAACAAAGAATGTTTTTAGATTTAGTTGAAAGCTTTTAACAGATGGTGATCTTGTGATATCATCAAAAATTTCATTCCAGCACTTTGCCCTATAGTAGCGCACTGACCTAAGACCAGATTGGAGCATGTTCTTTTTAGTTAGAAAAATATCACCTTTCGTAGCTTGCCGTGTACCATATGGATGAACATTTGACAACGAATCAAAGAAAGTATGGAAGTTTGCAGGAGAGATTTTATTAACACATTCATACACAAGGTTTTCTATACGATATGCCTGCATGCTTTACAATTAGGAATTGAGGAAAGTGATCAGTTATCTGTGTCAGAACGTTGCCACTAATTGAAGCAGTTTCTGAAATATTAGCAACGATATTGTCAATCAGGGTAGAAGAGTTTCCAGAAACTCTAGAAGCATGAATGATATATGGAAACAATTGTCTAGAAAAAAAACCCTGACATAATTTGTAATTGGAGTGTGAGAGTTATAATTAAGAAGGTCAATAATGAAATCTCCAAGGATATGAAATTTGAATATCTGAGTTCCGGTGACGATAGGCGACGGGTGACTAAAAGATTGTAACTGTAACGTTCGGCCCAGGATAGACTATTTAGAAGATGAGCTCTATATTAGAATCACATTCCTTAGGCATAACGCAAGACTTACAAAATCGCAGGGCTTGCTGCCAAACACTAGCCGAACCTGTGCGGACGTGTCTTGATACATGCTTCTTGATTCAGGCAATCAACTTTGAGAAGGTTTGTTTAAAGGTGGACAACAACTCTTTTATTAAGTGTTATTAAAAATCACAATAATGCAGGTCGTGTATTAATTAATTAAGAATATGCCCAACATGCAAGTAGTTCTTGCTTAGATAAGTTAACACGTGTACCGGATTACTTTTTATCCGGCACAAAAAAGATACGCATTAACCTTGCGCTTTTATTACAACAAGCGCTCCTATACACTTTTCTACCAGCTGTCCAGTTTTTTGTGCCGGTTACGAAAGAGGAACACTTGTTGACCTGTACGCATCAGAAACTGTACCAGTACATGTAAAAAGGTAGCCTCAGTTTCTCTCAGCAAAACATTTGGCAATTGATTATAAAATCTGTTGAACAATAACGTGAAATAAAATAGTGAACTTACATCTGGAAATCCAGCGAAAACCATCAATGCAAACAAGGATGTGAGGCTTGGATTCTTCAAAAGAAGAAGAAGAAAGAAAGAATGAAATGTCATGAAAGTTTGATATTAGAATATCTTCAGCAGAGCTCATTTCGACCACACTTTCCCACGCATCAGCGACGTAAATCGGTAGGAATCCTTTATCAGGGTTTGTTCTCGATACATGTGTTGTTCAGTCAAGTACTTGCCAAATGTCAGCATCTACTATTATCGTTTAAATAGATGCTTCATTATCATGAAATTAATTTTGCACGGACAAACGACTTGACTTCAGTAAGCCCAAGACATTACTCATCATAAGTAAAACTACACAAATCATAAACATTTACCAATGATACCTTTTCCGTCAAAGGGCATGTGTCGAGCCTGTGTGTAGTCGCAGCTAAATCGTTCAAATCCCCACAGTATTACGACCACGAAATTTCCATCATAGTACGAAGTAGTATCTATTTCCATCTAATTATTTCCGAGCCTGCCTCCCGTCTGCTCTTAAAACCAGTGGTTTATAGATATGAAGAGTTCGTCTGTTCACCGAGACTCTTCGGATAAAAGTGATCATTTTCCCGGCATTTCCACGGTTGCTTACAATTAGTTTGAACTCCATTTTCCACTGATCTTTCTCCTATTTTTAATCGGTTTCTTTTCTCGTCAATCGTATCTTTCTATTTATTGTTTTCGTTTCAATTACTGGCGTTTATTAATCGCAAGAATGTTAAATGAAAAAAGTATTTTTAACATGCTTTCGTGAAGCTTCTTCTTTCGAAATCTATGTCCAAGGTTGTGTTACCAATACCTTTAAATAATACTTGTCAGAATGCATTAATGTACGTTTAAACACCCCAATATTACCTAATCTTGGTCCTTGTATTTTCTTCGTTTTCCGTGATTACCCATTTGTTTGTCCCTCAATCCATCCATCTATCCGTCCGTCTAAGTTTATTTCGCTTCTTGTACTAGTTAATTCTTATTTTACTTATTTCCGTATCGGCAGTTTACTTATGCTAGTTTTTATCAATTTAACAAATAGTGTACATTTACTATATTTCAGTCACAAAATGACAAAAACCCCAAGGCACTTTAAATACATACATCGGAATATCACAATCACTTTAAAAGCTAATTGTTCTGCAAATAAAACAATACCATACCCTGCTGTCATCAGCCAACTTCTGGAGGCATTCTGTGGCATGCTTTGTGACTACATCTTGCCAACTTCGTGCACAACTTAGTTGTTTCAGAACAACCTCAACACCAGACGCTGTAACGAGGTCTGCCCTAATTGCACGTAACAAGGGAAACATTACCATCATATCAACAAAAATTTCTATTAAAACCAATTTTTAATCCTCTTACTTTATGAGTCTTTTCAACAACTTGTGAGTTAGGTAATTGAACAAACTTATTGTTTTACAAAACTTAAAAATTGCCTCGGAAAATGAAAATGAAAAAAGCATTATTATAAGAGTATTTGCTTTCTTTTTTTAGTGTAGACAGACAAGGAAGGACGATATAGCTATTTTACAATGGAAAAAACGAATCCTTATAGAATAAATCTAACCCATTATAAAATGTGGCTTAAAAATTAGCGATCACAGAATTTAGAATGACTTGATCACCTTAATTGAAAATATTTTACCTGAAAACTGAGAAAGTGTTACAACTGCATGAGTAAAAACCAAATAAATACTATCTATTCCACATTGAGAATATAAAATAGCGAAAGACAAAAGTGCAATACCTTTCCAGGAAACCAGCTCCTAGTTTGAAAAGTCGGTGTACAGTTACCGATCCATCAATCAATGCACCTCTGTTTGCTAAACGTATTTCCTCGGGAGCTGCCCTTTGCAATCCCTCATCTGCAACCTGAAAACAAAACGATGCAAATCTTATGGTGGATTATGCTATTGTTATAAAACGAGAACATTATTTAAAGGTTATAATCGAAAAACAAATGTCAAGCCACGATGTCAGTCATGCTACATTGGGTGTAAGACAGACCATATCCTTTATCGCTTAAAACACTAAACGTCATAATCTCAGCCAATAAGGAATCACCTTTGTTAACTCAACATTTTGCAGGCGTTTAGAGTGAAAGACGCTCAAATTCAAAAAGATAAAACATGCAGTATTCCGTTTGCAAAATCCTTGAAGTAGTTTGGTTAAGTGTAGGAAACCTTAAACTACCAAAGCGAACATAGCAACTCTTGAAGTACAATGGCAATGCAAAATTTCCTAAAGTACAATGGCGAATGTAGAAACTCTTGAAGTACAATGCCAAATGTCAAAACTATTCAAGTACAGTGGCAAATGTAGAAAACCTTGATAAAGTACTATAGTTAATGCAGAACCTCTCGAAAAATAGAAACTCTTAAAGAACTTTGGCAAGTTAGAAACTATGCCAAATGTAGAAACTCTTGAAGTACAATGGCAAATATAAAAAACTCTTTAAGTACTATAGTTAATGCAGAACCTCCTGAAAAAGTATGGTAATTTAGAAACTCTTAAAGTGCTATGGTAAATGTAAAAACTCCTGACGTACTATGGCAAATGTAGAAACGTTTGAAGTACAATGGCAAATGTAGAAACTCTTGAAAAGCTTCTCTTGAAAAAACTTGAAAATTTGGGTATTGATTGGGGAAAAGAAGGTTTACTTTGCCATGAAAACTTTTACTGTTTATTCCTATAAGTCACGTGCTGTACTTAAGTGCCAGTAAAGCCGGACGTATTGTCTGTTTATATATGGAATGGCTACGTTTTGTTCACACAGTATAAAGCTCTGTTTTAATTTGAATTTGATACAGGTATTCTAACTGAATGATGACAGTTGTGACGGCAATCCTTCCTGTGTCACGCTCGTTTATTCTCCTTTTTCAAGTAAAAGTGCTGCTTTGAGGCTCTGAGATGGCACCTTTGATGGTTGAATTAAATTCAAAACAAATTTATCATGTTTCATGTCATGTTTCAAACTTTGATGTTCAAACTGTACTAATTAAACAGCTTCCTGATCAACATGTACCGCCATTGAAGATACAATAATAGGTTACTATTTCTTCTCTAAGTCTTAGCACTAAATTGGAACGAGCAAAACGACTAAACAAGAAACCATACTTTTTGGGGCATTTAGTAAAAAAAAATAGAGCTGCAATAAATTGACAGGAAGGTAACAAAAGGAACGAGGAAGAGGAACAACAGCTGTTTGCTGGACGAGAAGCACTTTAGATGGCACAAAGCAAATTGTTTCGTCTACGATCCATTTGAAAGTCAACTAGAAAATATAAAATACTGCACTGCCGGGTGGTTCCAAGTCTGGCCATTCTCCTATCAAAAGAGTCACAAGTTCTTTAAGCTATATACTAGCCCCAAATTAATACCTTATACTATAAATCATGCATACATCCCCCAGGAAATCAAGAGAACGCCGCTCTTTTAAACCGGTTGATGAGTTTTCAAGGCAATGTTACCTTTTGGGTTATTTTGGATGGTTCCAAGGATTTAGTTTGTTTTACGTCTTTTGAGCTTGTTCCACATTTTACTAAGTACATGGACACAGGTGATAGGACTTGACTTTAACAAAGATTACCTTGGGTGGCAGGCATTTCAGTGCCTTTGCTAATGCTCCAAGGGCCTGAATTCGTATTTTCTGGTTGCCATCCTTCCATCTGTAAAATAAAATACCAGAAATCTTTAAAAGTCAAGAACTGCTCACATCAATGGCTTGAAAATGTTGCTATATACATTGGATATGTCGAACTCTACACGGGAAGTGAAATTTGTTCCAATTTTCGGGTGTTGGAGTCATCGGATGTCCAAGGTTAATCAAAAAATGTCTGTTTACGAAAAACGGCAAAAACATCACGTTAGCATTAATATATTCTAAAAATATAAGCAGGCGGGTAGTGGAGTTATTGAATGTAAACTGAAGTCACCTTTTATTACTTAATTAGTAATTATATATAAATATCCTATATGGGGAACGCTTATCATCACAGAAATAAATCATCGACATCAAAAAAGTCCTGATAACACCATCCAAATTTCCTCCTCCCAGCTTCTTGTTAAGTGTGATAATAGATGCATTTTGTCTAAGCTAATAACAGTTTAAGCTGAGAATTCGAATTATGTTATATTAAATAGTTTGCAAACTATCAAGTACGTGTCAAGACATTGCCTGAAAATAGAGCGTAATAATTGAGTAAAAGTATTGTTCTAAACTTGAGAAAATCCAAAAAAAGTATTACAAATTAAATCACCACACAACAGATACCAGCAGTGTAAAAACACATAAAGTGCTAATTTTTTCTCTTAATACGGGGTTTCATCCGAAGAGCACCTTTCAAACATGTTGGACGCAAATGACTTCATTTTAAATCTAAATCTAAAACTTGCAACTTAACCAGTATTTTTGACAGCGAAACGAGTCATCTGCATATTTTCGATGCTCAACGCATTTGTCAAGACAGAATGTTCCTGGATGTATCGTTTTTCTCTCTCAAAAAGCTGCAACTTTATGATTAAAAAATTAGGACTCATAAATTTAATTTAATTTATGCGATCTTTATCCAGATAAAACCTCAATGTTTCATTACTAATCACCACTTCTTAAGTAATCGTCTACACTTGGTTCTATGATGTTCAATATTTAAAATAACCTAGACCAGGCATGCCCAATGTCCAGCCCCGAGCCAAATCTTGCGCGTGTCCAAATTCACAGCGGTCTAAAGCGTAGGGTCACTAAAACAATAATACGTCAGCACAGTTTCCCACAGTAAACAACACAAACCAAAAACAGTGATTCTGCAGACCTGTGGTGTGAACTTCTACCACCTTGGCATGTTTTAGCCTATTTGTAAAATTTCAACCCTTAATTGTTTTTTTTTCTCAGTTTCGTCAAACGTCTGTCATCTAACTTTACTATACTGCTTTTTGTCAAAACGCACTAGGATGCGATTTGTTAAAACAAAATCAATAAAAATATGTTTCTAAAAATTCAGTCAACCGTTAAGAAATAAGTCTTTTGCATTTGTTTCATTATTATTTCAATGTTTAACTTTCCTAGTAATACAATCAAAAATTGATTCTCATTTGCAATGTCGACCTAGCTGCAGACAGCAATGTAATATAGTTACATATTTACATCGCAATTAACAAAGGTAATGGGTCTGGGAATATCAGACTGAATGGTCTGCCCCCATTCATTTTCATCTGATCAAATATGGCCTTGTATGCAAAATGTTTGGACACCCCTGACCTAGACAGTAATGAATGGCCTTCCATCCGACATGACAGGGCAAATGTATTATGCTTCTTCTTCTTTCTCTATTGCAACCAAAACCTTTCCTAGTTCATCTTCTTCTAGTATCTTCATTTTACAATCACAAGATATAAACAAAATACAACATTACCTCACTAGCTTATCCAGTGTAGGTATCAATTTTAAAGAGATAAAGTCCAGTAGTTGCTGTGGTTCTGGGTGGCTTAGCAACTGTAATAAAACAAAAGATGGAAATAATTATATGAATCGAAAATACTTACACTGACTAAAATGATGAACAAAATAAACATATCAATATATTGGCGTACCAAACATAAATGACAAACAACAAACCGAGGAGTGATGTGTACAGTATAGGGTGCTTGATACAAAAAGAAAAAATGAAGGCTGAAAAAAGTTGACAGGATACTTTAATGGTCTACTTTACATAAAGTACCTGTTTTTGCATCATTAAAGTTCTATCAAGTTTATTTATCTACCTAAATGTATCTATTTAAGGGGCCATGCATATTTTTCATCATTATAACAAGCGCAATACCTTACGAGGGGGAAAGGGTTCAATAGCAGTGTACACTTCTTTCAACACGAAAAATGACGATGCCATCAATTCTTTGGAATTTATCTCTTTCAATTTAAACATGTTTATCCATGAAAAATCCTGAAGTGCATTGGCTAAAATAGGGGGCGTCGTCATTTTTGTCTGCTCAATGTACACGTTTAGGGAAGGGGGGTCCTAAATACAGTACCCTTGGTAAACTTGTGATAATGATGAAAAATACGGATGACCCCCTAAGTACATTACAATTTGGAATTCATTAATTCTAATACTAATAGTGGCTGACAAAGTACTTTGTAAAAAGGACGGAACTATGGTAACGAGTTTTCTGCATTCCATCTCTAGTTCCCCAAAGGCAAAACGGTAGATGCCGAAAATAACTCGAAGACCACTGTGCTTAGTTAGCACCACTTTGATTGTGACGAGATAAAGCGTATGAATACCTGACTCTCGTTTACATAAATGCAATTACCTGGAAGTGACTCCAGGTAAACTTGATACTAGAGAAAACCCCGAGAACACTGAACTAATAATACAACTATATAATGGACGTAGTCAATTTCCATTCTGTGGTTACCATTTCAGATTTTTTATAATCACGGAAAGTTTGTACAGAATGTTATTCGAGAGTAACATTGGCATAATATTTTGCGAACTAATATCCCGATGACTTTCATTAGACATTGATTCGAAGGGTTCCTTCCACTGGAAGCCGAAACATTACGTTTAATCCCACCAGTTGTAAGCGGAAACGCTTTTAAACGCCTGGATTCTCTACAGTATTATACAAGATTTAAAAGATATAAATTTCGTGCAGACCTATCCTTAAAACAAAGGAGACATTATCACAACATTTAAATGTATTCTACTGCTTTTCTTTCCTTTTTCTTTGCTTTTTTGATATTCTCTGCATTCATTTGCTTAGTGGGTTGAGCTTAACGCGGAAAGAGATATGCAGTCAAAGACAAACCAACCAAAATATAATTGACGAAATTTTTAAATACTGAACGATCATCAAGCATGCGGGATTACAGGAGAGGCGAAAATATGAGAGGTGGGAATATGAGTGAAGCAGAAATATTAGAGAGGTGGGAATATAAGTGAAGCAGAAATATTAGAGAGGTGGGAATATGGGAGAAGCAGAAATATTAGATAGGTGGGAATATGAGAGAAGCAGGAATATTAGAGAGGTGGGAATATGAGGAAAGCAGGAATATTAGAGAGCTGGGAATATGAGAGAAGAAGGAATATTAGAGAGGTGGGAATATGAGGGAAGCAGGAATATTAAAGAGGTGGGAATATGAGGGAAGCAGGAATATT
>JANTCA010009158.1:0-28157 GCA_024741275.1 Chironex yamaguchii
ATAGATAGATAGATAGATAGATAGATAGATAGATAGATAGATAGATAGATAGATAGATAGATAGATAGATAGAATGTCTATCAAGATGGAACGGATTGAATTCTTTCAGATTGCAAACATTTTGCAACAGAAACTGCTTTTACAAATGTTTTAGTGTTTTTAATTAATTTTCAACCTCATTTATAAAAATATGATAACCAAATTTGCATACCTTCTGTCTAAGATCACTTTGAGACTACTTTCTCTTCTGTAAACCTGCACTGTATGCCAGTTCCAGTTATCCAGTTTTTCGATACCAGATAGACTCAGCATCAGAGTAACTAAAAAATACGTTTAAGAGGGTCGTCATAATGTTATTCCCTTGATTATTTAAATACAAAGTAATCATGTCTGCAGCTTTAAACAATGTTCTTCTATAATACAATAGTTATGTTGCTCTTTACTGGGTGTTACTTTTTTTGTAATGCAATATATGTTTGATTAAAGTACATTATACAAGCAAGTTCTTCAAGTATTTAATGTATCAGGGAACTAGAATACCTATACGATAAGCAAGTGTGATAGAGACAAATCTCAACAAAACTGCCAATTATTCCAGGTTTATAACCAAGTATGCATATTCATCTAATCGGCTAATAAAAGAATTCTTGCTGGTACGTAATCACTGTAATGATGATTATTTAAGAAATAAACTTGGGTTAATGTAATAACAAATTGTAGTTAATAACAAATTGTAGTTAATAACAAATTGTAGTAAATAACAAATTGTAGTTAATAACAAACTGTAGTAAATAAAAAATTGTAGTCAATAAAAAATTGTAGCTTCCGCTCAAAATCTATGGTGCGATCCTGGCTTTATTTTCTCTTTTAAGCAGGAGCTAGGCCATTGTCACCTATAGCTATTAAAATCTGAGCCTGAATTTACATTACTTATGGATGGTTTCACCGTACCAGTTTCACTGAAAAAACAATCATAGCCATGTGCTTAGCTCAATAACGTTTTAATAAATATTTTTCTTCTACCACAAAAGATCTTTAGTATTCAAAGTTTTCCTTTTGCTCTCGTTGCAAAATGTATTATTTCATATGACGGGCTAGCGTTTTTTGCTCTCGTTGCCAAATGTATTATTTCGTATGATTCGCTAGCATTATTTGCTCTTGTTGCCAAATGCATTATTTCATATGATGCGCTTGCGTTTTTTGCTCTCGTTGCCAAATGTATTATTTCGTATGATGCGCTACCGCTATTTGCTCTTGTTGCCAAACGCATTATTTCGTATGATGGGCTAGCGTTACTTGCTTCCACTGCCAAATGTATTATTTCGTATGATGCACTAGCGTTTTTTGCTCTCGTTGCCAAATGTATTATTTATTATGCTGCGCTAGCGTTCTTTGCTCTCGTTGCCAAATGTATTATTTAATATAACGGGCTAGCGTCTTTTGCTCTTGTTGCCAAATGTGTTATTTCATATGATTCGCTAGCGTTTTTTGCTCTCGTTGCCAAATGTATTATTTAATATGATGGGCTAGCGTTTTTTGCTGTCGTTGCCAAATGTATTATTTATTATGAAGCGCTAGCATTTTTTGCTCTCGTTGCCAAATGAATTATTTAATATAACGGGCTAGCATTATTTGCTCTCGTTGCCAAATGTGTTATTTCATATGATGCGCTAGTGTTTCTTGCTCTCGTTGCCAAATGCATTATTTCGTATGATGCGCTAGTGTTTTTTGCTCTCGTTGCCAAATGTGTTGTTTCGTATGATGTGCTAGCGTTATTTGCTATCGTTGCCAAATGTATTATTTCGTATGATGCGCTAGCATTGTTTGCTCTTGCTGCCAAATTTATTATTTCGTATCATGCGCTAGCGGTTTTTGCTCTTGTTGTCAAATGTATTATTTAATATAACGGCTACCGTCTTTTGCTCTCGTTGCCAAATGTGTTATTTCGTATGATTCGCTAGCGTTTGTTGCTCTCGTTGCCAAATGTATTATTTAATATGATGGGCTAGCGTTTTTTGCTCTCGTTGCCAAATGTATTATTTAATATGATGGGCTAGCGTTTTTATGGTCTCGTTGCCAAATGTATTATTTATTATGATGCGCTAGTGTTTTTTGCTCTCGTTGCCAAATTTAATATTCAATATAACGGGCTAGCGTTATTTGCTCTCGTTGCCAAATGTATTATTTTGTATGATGCGCTAGCGTTATTTGCTCTCCCTGCCAAATGTATTATTTCGTATGATGTGCTAGCGATATTTGCTCTCACTGCCAAATGTATTATTTATTATGATGCGCTAGCGTTTTATGCTCTTGTTGCCAAATGTATTATTTAATATGTTGGGCTAGCGGTTTTTGCTCTCGTTGCCAAATGTATTATTTAATATAACGGGCTAGGGTTATTTGCTCTCGTTGCCAAATGTATTATTTTGTATGATGTGCTAGCGTTATTTGCTCTTGTTGCCAAATGCATTATTTCGTATGGTGGGCTAGCGTTATTTGCTCTTGTTGCCAAATGTATTATTTTGTATGATGGGCTAGCGTTATTTGCTCTCGTTGCCAAATGTATTTTTTTTTATGATGCGCTAGCGTTTTATGCTCTCGTTGCCAAATGTATTATTTAATATAACGGGCTAGCGTTTTTTGCTCTCGTTGCCAAATGTATTATTTTTTATGATGCGCTAGCGTTTTATGCTCTCGTTGCCAAATGTATTATTTAATATAACGGGCTAGCGTTATTTGCTCTCGTTGCCAAATGTATTATTTCGTATGATGCGCTAGCGTTATTTGCTCTCTTTGCCAAATGTGTTATTTCGCATAATGCGCTAGTGTTTTTTGCTCTCGTTGCCAAATGCATTATTTCGTATGATGCGCTAGCGTTTTTTGCTCTCGTTGCCAAATGTGTTATTTCATATGATGTGTTAGCGTTATTTGCTCTTGTTGCCAAATGCATTATTTCGTATGATGGGCTAGCGTTATTTGCTCTCACTGCCAAATGTATTATTTCGTATGATGCGCTAGCATTTTTTGCTCTCGTTGCCAAATGTATTATTTATTATGATGCGCTAGCGTTTTATGCTCTCGTTGCCAAATGTATTATTTAATATGTTGGGCTAGCGGTTTTTGCTCTCGTTGCCAAATGTATTATTTAATATGATGGGCTAGCGTTATTTGCTCTCGTTGCCAAATGTATTATTTCGTATGATGCGTTTGCGTTTTTTGCTCTTGTTGCCAAATGTGTTATTTCGTATGATGAGCTAGCGTTATTTGCTCTTGTTGCCAAATGCATTGTTTTGTATGATGGGCTAGCGTTATTTGCTCTCGCTGCCAAATGTATTATTTCGTATGATGGGCTAGCATTATTTGCTCTCGTTGCCAAATGTATTATTTGATATAACGGGCTAGCGTTTTTTGCTCTTGTTGCTAAATTTATTATTTAATTTGATGGGCTAGCGTTTTCTGTATAACTATTGAAAAAATACATGGGTGAAAAAAAGTGAGATAATATGTCCGAATTGTAAAGCATGGAATTGAATTTGAAGAATGATCATTTTGTGTAGTTTGTCGAGAAACTATAATTTTCAAAACGGACAACAACATGACGTTTGAAAGGAGAACAAACATTACAACCTAGACATTGACATTTGTTAGCGTGATGTTCATCATCACAAGTTCATTATTGTCCGTTGAAAACATTTGAAAAAAATACATTATCTTATTCGACACTCACTGGTGACCTGGAGTTACTGACGGAGAAGCTATCATAAAATAGGATTGATTATACTAGTCGATACTTACTGGGGTTCTGGAGCTACTGACCGAGAAGCTAAAATAAAATAGGGTTGATTATGGCAATCGACACTTACTGCGGACCTGGAGCTACTGACGGGGAAGATAAAATAAATTAGCTTGATTATGCTAATCGACATTTACTGGGGACATGGAGCTACTGATGGAGACGATAAATTAAATTAGCTTGATTACGGTAACCGAAACATCCTGGGGACCTGGAACTACTCACGGAGAGGATAAAGTAAAATAGGCTCCATTACACTAATCGACACTTCCTGATAAGCTAAAGCTACTGACCAGAAGATAAAATGAAATAGGGTTGACTATGCTAATCGACACTAACGGGTAACCTAAAGCTACGGACGGAGAGGATAAAATAAATCAGCTTGAGTATGCTAATCGACACTTACTGATGAGCTAAAGCTATGGCGGAGAAGGCAGAATAAAATAGGGTCGACTATGCTGATCGACATTTACTGGTGACATGGAGCTACGAGAGAAGAGGATGAAACGGAATAGGCTTGGTTATGTTAATCGACACTTACATGGGTCCTGGAGCTACTGACGGAGAGGACAAAAGAAAATTGTCTTGATTATGTTAATCGACACTTACTGGGGACCTCTAGCTTCTGACGGAGAAGATAAAATGCAATCTGGCCCATTATGATAATCGACATATATTGGGGACATGGAGCTACTGATGGAGACGATAAGTTAAATTGGGTTGATTACAGTAACTGACACTTCCTGGGGACCTCTAGCTACTGACGGAGAAGATAAAATAAAATTTGCCTGATTATGCTAATCGACACTTACTGGTGACCTAAAGCTACTGATGGAGAGGATAAAATAAATTGGCTTGATTATGCTAATCGTCAGTTCCTCATGACCTAAAGCTACTGACTGAGTAGCTAAAATATTATAAGGATGTTTATGTTAATTGACACTTACTGGTGACCTGGAGCTACTGACGGAGAGGATAAAATAATGCTGTCTTGATTATACTAATTCACTCTTACTGATGAGCTACAGCTAACGACGGAGAAGATTGTATAAAGTAGGGTTGATTATGCTGATCGACAATCACTGGTGACCTGGGGCTTTTGACGTAAAGGATAACATTTTATAGGCTTGATTATTTTAATCAACACTTACTGGGGTCTTGGAGCTACCGACAGAGTGGATAATATAAATTAGGCTTGATTACGGCAATCGACATTTACTGGGGACCTGGAGCAATAGACAAAGAGGATAAAATCAATTTCGTTGATTATGCTAATCGACACTTACAGATTGCCCTGAGATAATAACGGAGAGTATAAAATAGAATAGGCCTGTTTATGCCAATGGACACTTACTGGGGACCTGGAGCAATAGACAAAGAGGATAAAATCAATTTCATTGATTATGCTAATTGCCACTTACAGATTGCCCTGAGATAATAACGGAGAGTATAAAATAGAATAGGCCTGTTTATGCCAATGGACACTTACTGGGGACATGGAGCTAGTGATGGAGACGATAAATTAAATTTGCTTGATTATGGTAACCGGAACATCCTGGGGACCTGGAACTACTCACGGAGACGATAAAGTAAAATGGGCTCCATTACACTAATCGACACTTCCTGATAAGCTAAAGCTACTGACCAGAAGATAAAATGAAATAGGGTTGACTATGCTAATCGACACTAACGGGTAACCTAAAGCTACTGACGGAGGGGATAAAATAAATCAGCTTGAGTATGCTAATCGACACTTACTGATGAGCTAAAGCTACTGGCGGAGAAGATTGTATAAAGTAGGGTTGATTATGCTGATCGACAATCACTGGTGACCTGGGGCTTTTGACCTAAAGGATAACATTTAATAGGCTTGATTATCTTAATCAACACTTACTGGGGTCTTGGAGCTACCGACAGAGTGGATAAAGTAAATTGGCTTGAATATGGTAACCGACAATCACTGGTGACCTGGAGCTACTGACGGAGAGGATAAAATACAAGCTGGCTGATTTTGCCAATCAAGTCTTACTGATGACCTGGAATAACTGACGTTGAAGCTATAATAGAATAGGCTTGATTATGCTAATCGACACTTGCTAGTGAGCTGGAATTACTGACAGAGAGGATAAAATAAATTGGTTTGGTTATGCGAATCAACACTTACTGGTGACCTGGAACTACTGACAGAGAGGATAAAATAAATTGGCTTGATTATTTGAATCGACACTTACTGGTGGCCTGGAGCTATCGATGGAGAAGCTAAAACATAATAGGGTTGATTTTGCCAATCGACTCTTACTGATGACCTGGAGCTACTGAAGGTGAAGCTAAAATAAAAGAGGCTTGACAATGGTAATCGACTCTTAGAGGTGACCTCGAGCTACTGACGGAGGGAATAAGATAGAATAGGCTTGATTATGGTGTTCGACACTCACTGGTGACCTGGAGCTTCTGACAGAGAGGATAAAGTAAATTGGCTTGATTATGCTAATCGACACTTGCTAGTGACCTGGAACTACTGACGAAGAGGATAAAATAAATTGGCTTGATTATGCAAATCAACACTTTCTGATGACCTGGAGCTACTGATGGAGAGGATAAAATATAATAAGTTTAACTATGCTAATCGACACTTACTGATGAGCCAAAGCTACTCACCTGAAGATAAAATATGATAGGATTGATTATGCTAATTGACACTTTCAGATGACCTGGAGCTACTGATGGAGAGGATAAAATAAATTGGTTTGGTTATGCGAATCGACACTTACTGGTGACCTGGAGCTAGTGGCGGAGAGGATATAATAAATTGGCTTGATTATGCTAATCACACTTACTAGTGACCTGGAGCTACTGACGAAGTGGAAGAAATACAATTGGCTTGGTTATGTCAATCGACAATCACTGGACACATAGAGCTAACAATGGAGAAGCTATAACATAATAGGCTTGATTATGGTAGTCGACACTTACTGGTGACCTGGATCTGATGACGGAGAGGATTTAATAGAATAGACTTTATTATGCCAATCAATACTTACGGATGAGCAAAAGCTACTGAAGGAGAACATAGAATAAAATTGGGTTGATTATGGTGATCGACACTTGCAGGTGAACTGGAGCTACTGGCGGAGAGGATATAATAAATTGGCTTGATTATGCTAATCGACACTTTCTGATGTCCTGGAGCTACCGGCGGAGAGGATATAATAAATTGGCTTGATTATGCTAATCGACACTTACTAGTGACCTGGAGCTACTGGCGGAGAGGATATAATAAATTGGCTTGATTATGCTAATCGACACTTACTGATGAGCCAAAGCTACTGACCCGAAGATAAGATAAAATAGGATTGATTATGCCAATCGATACTTTCAGATGACCTGGAGCTAATGACGGAGAGGATAAAATAGAAAAGGCTTGATTATGCTAATCGACACTTACTGGTGACCTGGAGCTACTGACGGAGAGGATAAAATATAATAAGCTTAACTATACTAATCGACACTTACTGATGAGCCAAAGCTACTGACCCGAAGATAAGATAAAATAGGATTGATTATGCCAATCGACACTTTCAGATGACCTGGAGCTAATGACGGAGAGGATAAAATAGAAAAGGCTTGATTATGCTAATCGACACTTACTGGTGGCCTGGATCTACTGACGGAGAGGATGAAATAGAATAGGCTTTATTATGGTAATCGACATTTGCTGGTGAGCAAAAGCTACTGACCCGAAGATAAAATAAAATAGGATCGATTATGCTAATCGACAGTTTCAGATGTCCTGGAGCTACTGACGGAGAGGATGAAATATAATAAGCTTAACTATGCTAATCGACACTTACTGATGAGCCAAAGCTACTGACCCGAAGATAAAATAAAATAGGATTGATTATGCGAATCGACACTTTCAGATGACCTGGAGCTACTGACGGAGAGGATAAAATATAATAAGCTTAACTATGCTAATCGACACTTACTGATGAACCAAAGCTACTGACCCGAAGATAAGATAAAATAGGATTGATTATGCCAATCAACACTTTCAGATGACCTGGAGCTAATGACGGAGAGGATAAAATAGAAAAGGCTTGATTATGCTAATCGACAGTTACTGGTGGCCTGGAGCTACTGACGGAGAGGATAAAATAGAATAGGCTTTATTATGGTAATCGACATTTGATGGTGAGCAAAAGCTACTGACGGAGAAGATAGAATAAAATAGGGTTGATTGTGCTGATCGACGCTCATTTGTGATCTGGAGCTACTGACGGAGAGGATATAATACAAGCTGGTTGATTATGCTCATTGTCACCTACTGGTGATCTGGTGATAGGAAGCAATATAAGTGGGTTTGTTCTGTTTGTTATTGAAAAAGAAGTATAAGGTCCCAGTTTGCGTACATTGACTGAAACATGTTGTTTGATCCTGTCATCCAGTCATTGAGAAGTGCGAACTAAATATCGAGCTTCACATCGGCACAGAAATTGATATACTACTAAGCTATTGTATGTGGTAAGTTTGCAATCCTTGTGAATGATTGACGAGATCCTTCTAGACATGACAACAATTCTCGGACTGACAGCCGAGAAAAACTTCACTACAGCTTATTTATAAATAAATGTGTTCTAAGCAGATGGAAACATAACCTAGCCAATGAGGTAGATTAACGTAACCAGTAGGTTTTTAAGGCACAAAAGTTTTTCTGGCTGAAAAGTCACCGATCTTTTGTGAAGAAAATTTTTTAGCAAAAGACATCCTCTGGATATCCGTTTTCAAGGAGATTAGATTTTATAATCTCGAGTTCTAAATTTAATTTAAATTTTAAACAAATACAAAGGGCTCTATAGACAAGTGATCTGGTGAGGTTGATTTTGTCTTTTGGGGCAAAAAGAATACCAACGAAGGTACTGACCAGTAAAAGTGGCATCCGCGTAAACAATTTCAACCTCTTATTTTTTGACACAAGGTTACGATTAGATGTATTTACTTTCTTGCATACAGTCGTACAAATTAATGGTTTTATTGCTATATAACAAAACAACTCAAAGGAGTCCAGCAAATAGCTATCGTAGAAGGAAATAGATCGTTTTACTGTCTATTGCTTCTATGAATACCACAAAAATCAGGGTGAGGTCTTCAATATATAGAATTACAAGACACCACAATTTCCTAAAGCAACTGAGAAAGGTCGACTGGTTTATCGTCGTGCGAGAGGGGTACTCTTTCTCTGATCGTTGCTGTGGTGTGAGGTAAAATCTGAAAGGTGATCATAACTTGAATTAATTAATGTCGTCTTGCTGTCCCTGGTGAAAAATATACCACTTGTATTGATTTAAGATCATTGTTTTCTGCAATTGCTCTTTATTTTGTTTTTGCAGGGATTTCATAGAATATCATTATATTTCATAATTACTTCCGCCAGGACCGGATGTTTTCTCCAGGATTTGTCTATTTGTCTGTCTGTCTGTCTGTCTGTCTGATTGTTAGCAAGATAACTTAAAAACGTATGGATAAATTTGGACGAAACATTTTCTGGAAGTGTCCAACCTTGGATAAGGAAGAAGTGAATTAATGTTGGAGGTAATCGGGATCACCTTCTGGGTCAATAATTTTTCTAAAAGAATTCATTAACATTGGGAGAGGTTTTGAATTTGTGTTTATTTTTACATACTGAAATTTATCACAATTTTGACAACATCGTTGCAAATTAATACTCTTTTCTTGACCGAGGAGCGTGTATATTATATTAACAATATGAGACTACAATATGTTTGGCTGGAATCACATGTTTGGTGGATGTCTGCGCACTTACTAGTTAAATCTGAAATTAAGGTTTTGAAACACTTATGTTTTAAAATGAGAACAATGCAAGTCGCTTGTTTTTGCATGCACCAATTTTCCCATAATCGGTTCGTGTTAAATAAGAGACATGGCAGACGTAACAAGCTATGAAAATGGAAGGAAACCTAAAGTTTACGCAAGAAAGATTTTTTGAAAAGACTAATGATTTTTTATGAGAGTAGAACAAACAAGAGTGGGTAGAACATTTGTTGTAAGTAAAAGCCTGATTGATAAAAGACAAATTGGAAGAAAGTTTAACACAAGCGTTGAGATTACGAAGTGACGGATAGCTATAATTAATAACATGGATCTTGGTGTTCCGTGGTTCTGAGACAGCAAATTACAGTAGCTAGCTCCACTGAGAGTTTCTGTGCAGCATCCTTATTCACGTAAGGGGCATTTCATGTACATATACATCTTTGAACACATTTTTTGTCATAAAATTACCTTGACAATTTGCGACATTGGGCTAAACACATACTTTTTTCATCTGCACTCTTCTGTAGGCAGAAAGAGTTCGTTATTTTACTTGGATCGATCCAATAATGCTTTGTTTCTTTTATTTTCTTTTTGTCATTTTTTTATTGCTTACGACTGGCTAGTTTTGATCCATGTTTCTTATAAAAAAAGGTTGACATATACGTATGCTTTCCTACTGATGATTAATACTCTGCAAATTGTCCAACGAAAAAAGCTTTTGAGTATGTTTTTAGCGCAACTTTGCAAATTTTCAAGGCAATATGAATGTTTCCTTACAATTAAAGGAAAAAGGTAGACTGTATTAACAAGATTTAAAAGTTAATGAAATTAAATAAAATCTGATAAAAACACGGTAAAGCCTATAATATTCTACGTGATTAAGCAATGAAGACAACTACAGTAGCAGAAAGAAAAATGAGACAGATCATTTTACCTTTGTCAAGCTTGGCATGAACTAACAATTTTCCGTTCATGAGCTCAATGATGATGAATCTACTGTATGGGGAACCCACGATGGCAAGGATGCCAGAATCAATGGAAGTTTTGAATCGAAGTTCAATTCGATTAGCTGTTGAATCCCCAGGGTCGACAGATTTCCATGTAATATAGTCAAATCCCTTCAAGTAGACTGATTTTGAAGCTAAAATAAAAATATTCATTAAATTAAAGCATAATGTTTTTATGAAATTGTAACTGATAATGGGAAGGAGAAAAGATAAAAGCGAAAAGACGAAGGAGCAGCATAGAATAGCTCTGCCATTGTCCTTGGTAATTAAGAGGATTTAAAACACGATTTTACGTCTTGGGATCTCGGGCATAATTCAATTTCTTATCCGTACGCAATATCTAAGAACACTAATGTTTAAAATGTGCCGTGATGTCAATAAAGATATCAATTTTCAATTTGGTACTTTTTCAATTTTTTGGTCGTAAATAAAACATCACACACAAGAGTTAGTCTGTTCATTGCAGCTTACCGTTATCTGTCTCTTTGATCACTTGGTTTTAGTTATCATTAAGATTATTAATCTAATCTAGTCATTTGTCATTGTTGAATTTTACGCTTGACCATTACACAAGCAAAATAAAAAGTGAATTTCTGACTGTCATTTTGCCTGAGTACCACAATCAATAATTTTATCAAAATAATAATTCGAAAATATAACTTGATAATATAATTGATAAAAATTCCTAACAGTACTGCAATTATGGATGCTTTTACTAGAACTTTGACGTAGTAAACTTACTCTGTGTTTTGCAATTTATTGGTTTTATTTTTTGTTATAACTTATGTATAATTTGAAGGGATAGAATTGTTTTTTATCGCGGTAAAGATAACTGTGGCTTGTAAATATAGAATATTATATTTGTTGACATTGGGATTTTAAGCTAACAATCCAAAGCCAGTTTTCATTGATACTTGTCTCTCACGTTGGTTAATAAAATATAAGATCATTTCATCTATTAAGTCTGTATCTTGTGCCTTGCTTCAGCCAGTTCATTTCCTGCAAAGTAAAATGTTAACTGAAGCGTTCTTTAGAGTATTCTCGATAAAATGTAACTTTAAAAAGGAAAATTTTGTGACAGAACTTTGTGCAATGTCGATATTACAGTCGATGACTAAGCCCATTCTCAACACTGAAGAGATACATGTGCGGACTTAACACTAGAACGTGAAAGAGAAACAAAGTTAAGGTTGACATGATACTTACGGACTGTACAATTGATTCCTTCATAACCAGTTCCTAAGCAGTTACAACCAACTCTGTTGAATAGATTGATACATTTTCCTCCATTAGGACAAGATCCCCCTTGGTATCGGCAAGCATTCACGCATCCTTGTCTAACCTCTTGTGTTGATAACATTTGTCCTGATTTTGGAGGCAAGGCAACATCTTGAAGGACACTGCTGTAGAAAAGACGATCAATACAGCCCACAAACCTAAACAAAAACAGAATAAGCACTTGATATGATAAGACATTGTCAAACAAAAGCATAAATGTGAAACTTATAAACGCTATAAGAGAGATATTTGCACTAAAGATGTGTTAGGTTATGCTTTAAATTAAATACGTTGCTACTTATCACACATTAACATTGACTAGGCAATATGTAACATTACGCTTTGACCTCGTGTAGTACAATTTGCAACGTGGTTCTATAATAAAATTTATTATCTCTTGCAACTAAGCAGAAACGTTCTGTTTGACTTAACCTTTTGTTTTAATTGCAAGTTGTGATGATAGTGTTCCTAACTATAACTATCATCTCACAAGAAAAGTTGAAAATGCAAAAAATTTTGGATTGAAAAAGGCCATGGGTGATATAAGTGCCTACTTTTCTCTGCAGGATAATGTAAGGATATGTAGGTGACAGCATGTTTCTTTATGAAAACTTGAATGACAGAAGTGAACTTCATTCTACGCAAACCAGTGTTTATTCTATGAAAACCTACTCAAGGGAATAAACTTGTATTCTTTTTTTAACTACGTTAAATTGTCCTTATCTGGCATTAAACTTTTAATCCGGATACTATAGAGAATAATTTTGTCGCAGTCTATTGAAACAAATCCGAATTCTTTAGGACACAATTTTTTTTAACCATTTAGCAACGAGGACCTGTGACCCCACGTCATCCGATTGCATTGGCTTGCAACCCGGAAGGTATTTCGTGTTTGCCTTGCAACTGTGAAGATACTTTTTATTGGCTTGCAATCCTCAGCAACATATGATTTCAAACAGATTGCCGCCCTCACCATTTTCAAACTCACGAGTAACGCAAAATAAGTTGAGGGCTATTCCTACGGGCATCTGTCTACTAGTCTGACATGATGATCAACAAGGAACTGAGGGTATAATGCCATATATTTTCTCAGAATTTTCCCGGTATATCAACAATGGAAAAGAGAGTTGTGAGTATTGAGACTGGTATGTTAGAAGACATGAAGTGCTCACTAAAATTGTATATATATATATTATATATATATATATCAATGCCCGTTTTATAGAAAGTAATTTCCTTAGGCACATTTCTCAAAATTATTACATAAAGGCTCAATCAAGCTACCAAGAAGGGAGAGTCATTTTAGAAAGCTACCTTGTCGTTATACGTGTTAAATCACTTTACAGTATTTCTTAACACTTTAATGCGTATCTGACTAAAGATTGCTTTCTGGCTAGCACTTCTTCAAAAAGGGGATGTTGCGCATTCTAAAATTTTCTTCATCGCTTAATCCACGTCTCTATTGTTCTTTGCATTTAGACTTCAGGTTCTTAGTAATAAAAAATGCTGGGCTACTTGGCTTGTTCAGAATTTTCTGGTCAGGTGTTAAAACCATGGTACCCTTAGCTCTTGGGCGGTATAGAGATTTCATTTCCAATCATTCCATTTCAGATAAGATAAAAAAATTCCTTTTTGAAACATCTTATTAATCTTTCCATTTTGCAAATCATTATGAGACTTTTAATCTAAGTTGATCTTAGTGTAATGATAAGAAAACACAGAGGACGCGATGTTTGATTGGTCTTAAAGAATACGTTTGCACGTTCAATTTGAGGTTTAACCTGAAACTTCATGCTAAGTGCTCATAAGGGTTGCCAGATGGCTCCGGAAAGAACAGGCCAAACGCCTTATAGATTATGGCAAAATCCGACCAAAATAGGCCAATAAGAGTTAACACGATTTTATGTCATTACACGCATGCGCAGACGAAGATTACCTACAGTTCTGTTTTCGAACTGAAGCTAAATTCGTGAACCATAAACATGCAAATTGCTGAATTAAAACAAAATAATGCTGGCAAAACAAAGTTTTTGACATAGTAATGTTAAATATGTTCATCCTGCGTAAATATATCATTGTTGTATTTTTTCTATCCTTGTTTACATAGAGCAATTGAATAGATCCAGTATATTTGGCGTGGCAGCAAAATCATTGCAACATTTTTCTTCAAACTGCAAATTTTTTTTTGCTACTTGTAATCACTTGAAGCATGGCAAGAGACATTTAGTTTGTCGGATTCATTTTGACAGGTGTTACATGTGAGAATATTCTCTCCAAAACAGCCTTGATTGTTGGAGTTGTAAGGCAAGATAAAGCATAACTCGCAGGCTCTTTAACAGGCTTCTCTCCAAGGGTATTTCTATAACCGAACACTGCTACCCAGAACAGCGCAGTTTTGTTGGGTATACCATCCTTAAATATTTTGATCCAATCGTTGAATGTTATATTCGATATTGACCATCAATGATTGCCATCATATCAGCTTGAATTAAGTGTTTCATTGGCAAACACCCCGATGGAATACACTCAACTTGACTCAGCACAAGTAAGGGTGCAAACGTGGGAGTCGTGGAACAAGGGACCAATTGCTAATTGATAAGACTGTATTACGATATTGCAAGAAACGACATGCTTATTTAGCGATGGCTGTGATTGATTATAAGAAAGCATTGTCCCTCATAGCTGGATTTGTGAGTGTATGAAAATGCTTGCTGTGGCAGAGAACGTTAGAACCTTTCTGGAAAGAAGTATGACTCAGTGGAAGCTATCCTTAACATCTAATGGAGAAGACCTTGGTGATGTTCATGTAGAGAGAGGGATATTCCAGGGTGATAGTTTGTCACCATTGTTGTTTGTATTAAGTGTGATTCCAATATCTTTAGTTCTTAGGAAGGTTAATGCGTGTTACGAATGGGGCAAGAAGGAGTACATGTTAGACCATCTTTTCTTCATGGATGATTTAAAGTTGTTTGCCAAGAATGAGGAACACATTGATTCACTTGTAAACACAGTCAATATTTGTAGTGAAGATATTGGAATGGAATTTGGTCTTAGAAAGTGTTGTTTGCCTACTTTGAAGAGAGGGAAAACTTTGCGAAGTGATAGAACTTGCCAATGGTAAGGTAGTTAGGGAAGTTGACCAGGAGGGAAATTCGTTCAGAATTTTGAAGATTTCAAGAGCACACATCTTATTTCGTATACTGCTGACTTTCTCAAGCTTTACAATTGGTTTGTTGCCGTTTATCGCTTTCAGTGCACGATACTTAATGTAAATTGAAAGGGGATTACTCTGATAGTGCCATGTGAAGGAGCACATTATTACCATAAAGTAGAATTTGTAGAATTGTTAAATATCGTCTTCTGTTAAATAAATTTTATGCCGTCACATGCAAAATATAGTATAATAGATTCAATATACAGTAAGCAACTTTCTTTATTTTCTTTTCAAAATGGCCACTAATGACCGTCACATGTTTGAAGCTGTCATCATCTCATTTGTGTACAACACTATGTTTAAACATAAATAAAATATGAAGTGATTAAGGTGTTGTCAACTGTCTCTCTTTTTCTTAACACATATAAACCCTTAAAGAGAGTGCGATGTAAGCATTACTCGTTGCCCAATAATTTTGTCTTAGGTCGATTAAGAGATATGAACTAGGCACTCCGTTTTCAAGCCACACTTTCAGCAAACCTATTTCAATGGTACTTTTATAATAACATAAAATTCGAAGTTAACGACAAAATTCTGAAATAATCTATAGGGCGGCTTTTGAATCAATTAAAAATCACATCTATTTTTGGTATTGAAAGCTGTTGTATAATCTCTGAAATTATGGCCAATATATCGTCGTCATTAGGTATGTTTTTATCTCCTTACATGTAATAAATATCAACAAAAGGTAAGAAACGTTAAGAAATTTCCTGGACTTTAATGTCCTCAAAACATCATTATCATCATCATTATTTTCAACATCATCAGTGGGCGTCAGTATTGCCATTACCATCAGCATAATTATCATTGTCCTTTCAAGGATGGAGCCCAAAAAATTTAAAGGTGGAGGACGCTTAAAATAGCAGCATACTTTTAATAAGAAAAACTTGCATAAAGCCAAATCCATCACGCTTAAACTATGTGTGTCTTTATGATCAATGCTGTAAGTGAGACTATCATTAAATGAAGTTAACGAGACTGCGATTCATTGCTGCTAGCTAGACAATAATTCATTCCATCCAGGGAATGCAAGATTCGATGCTGCTACCAAGACCACGCAGCGTTGCTGCTAGCAAGACTGTAATTGGCTAGTGAGACTATGATTTGCCGCAACTAGATAGACTATAAATTAGGGAAGGCTGGGAGGTAAACAGGTGGGTACTATGACGGAAAATTTTTGCACAACACCCTGAATATTTTGGGTTAATAAAATTTGTGCAAAACCGATTAACAGTCTATATATGTAAATTCTGTTATCATCCGAGTTATCGTCGCTGTTCTTTGTAAAACGTGCAATACTTTAAACAATGCAGACGCTTAAATATAAATATCACGATTTTTTAACAACAAAAAGTACGAACTAATATGACAAAACAGTCAGATGTTACCAATGCTTGAAATTACGCTATCGGCAGTTTTTCAGTAGTAGGGAACAGAAGCCTTTTTCTTTGTAAAATAGTGAGGGACTGGAACACTTCAGACTCCCCCTTTGGAGTCGCCCATGTAAATAAAATGTAAATAAATTCATATCACAATTTAGTTTGGTTCTTTCACTCTTTGAAATGGTTCTGGCAGCTACACTACTAAGTTGAACGAATTAATAGCACAACATTGTTATAAGCATATTCACAACAGGCGTTACATCAGAAACAAAGGCAAATATAACACAAGTTTCAATTGTTCCCCTGCATTTGCTATTTAAACTGGCCTAGTAATAGCGTGGCGAGGAGGGAGGTCAATAACATCTGAAACGGGAAAAATTGTAGTCATATTACAGGATTAGGCGAAAAATGATTTTGAAAAGCCAGTTAATTTTTATAATATCACTACAATAACGATTAAAAAGAGAGAATGTTTAATTTAGAGGATATTACAGAACGTGTATAATTTAGATTTTAACATTTCCCAAATTCTGTTCCGTGTTTTCTTGTTAAAATTACTTTAGGAAAAAAAGAGTTAACAATGTAGCTGCCATTAACAGCACTGCCCACCGCCCCTGCTACAAGTCATAGTTGCTAGTCAGACTTTGATTCGTTGCTCCTAGAGAGACTACTAGAGTTACCGCTTGCAAGACCAAGGTCCATTGCTCTTGGAGAGAACGTTAATCATTGCTGATGACCAGACATATTTCCTCCATCCAAACTAAGTATTATTGCTTCCTTCGAAACTTTGATTCATTGCTGCTAACATCCCTTTTATTTATTTCTTCAAGAGAGACTATTTTTCATTACTGCTAATGAAACTATGGTTGGTTGCTGCTAGCGAGCAAATAATTCATTCCTTTATGGGAATTTATGACTCAATGCTGCTAGCAAGACTACATGTATCATTACTTGTAGTAAGACTACAATGCATTGCTGCTAGCGAGACTATGATTGGTTGATGCTATCAAGGCTATATTTCATCTTTCCTAGTGAGACTATGATTTTTTGCTGCTGTTGAGCATTTTGTTTATGTAAAAAATAAGTGGAGTCCTAAGGCTCTTAGTCCCCATCATGTATGTTAGTTTCATCTATACCCTTTTAATGCTCCTAAGACGTTTGCAGTCTCTATACTTTGATGAGTTTGTGAGTGCCTTGAGAGCAAAGTTAAGGTAGTCATGCATTTAGGAACTTCGGTTGATACCATACGCATGTCAAGGGTTACATATAATACGAGATAAAAAATAATCAGTTCATCCTGGATTTGTGGTACGTCAGGCTTTTAAGACATCTTCAGACTTCTCCTTTTTTATTTTGTTTTGTTTTATCTTAGGAGACATGGACATCCTTATCGAGTAAATGTGTAATATTTTAACCCTTCCTTCACAAACTATTGTAAAATGACATAGTATCAGGTTTGCTTCCAGTCCAGATATTCTTTCGTTGTTACATGGACTAATCGGTAGGAGATTCCTATCTTATTATTTTAAGCATTTAATTGATAGGATCATTTAAGATAATGAAAGGAAGGTTGTCTTTCTAAGACTTTACCCCAGTAGCTTCTGCAGAGTGATCTCCTTTTCACCTGATCAAATAATCAAGTCACTACGTAAACAAGTACATGGAAATTGCTTTGTATAAGCAGATTGGCGAGTAATTCAATTAATTTTCATGTCAAGTGGTTTCATGGCACCTTGTTAATACAAAGCCGTAGTTTTACTGATTCAACTAATAGTTTTAAGCATTTATTATTACGATAGTTCTCAGAGGTATTCAAAGCAAGCGGCATAATTCGAATTTACATCAGCTGCTCCGCAATTTCTGGATCATCTTTTTCTGACAATTGATTACAAGATAAAGACACTATCTGAACTTTAGTGCGTCTAAATATGCATAAGCAGTCAGGGCAAGAGAGAAAATGCCCAGTTTAGATTTTACTACGGAAATGCATAAATACCACTTTTTTCTGTCTTGGGGTTTACGCTCCAGTCTTTATCCCCTCATTTTTCTCTGTGTTGTGCTTCTCTTCTCCTTACTTCACTTCTGTGAAGTTGGTTATATCAGCGAATAAGGCGCTCTTCTTGAGCTGTAAGACTACTACTTCAAGTTTATGTGCTTAGTCGATAAAATGTTGATAGTTTTCTGTTCTTTACCACAGAACATCCTGTTTACGTCTCTCTTGCACTTACACAAAATAACAAATGTGATCCTTAGGTCCCCATAAGAAATCATGCTGATAATTAAATGGCCTTTTGGAGCTAAGTGATACTTAACTAAGTCGTACTTGCTATCACATGCCTTTCTTTTTAGACTGTGGGACTGTTAAAGCTTTCTAAGGTAGATGATGATTATAAAAGCATCCTTGTTAAACTAAGAAGCAAAGGATAAACTAGAAGCACTCTGAGAGTACAAACCTCCACCAAGCCAGTATTATTATTCAAACAACAAAGGCTTTCCTCATGAGCACTTCCGTGATAGTCACTTTGATGAAGATATCATTACGAAATATGGCAACTGAGTTAGCCCTCACTAGCCCTATGAAAGTTTCTTTACTGAATGCTTTTGATAAGATTTCTTACTTAACTCAACATGGTATATATAAAACTAAATATATGACAGGGGCCACACCCAGCTCCAAATAACCAGTTCTGGTCGGGCTACTCTCAGTCCAGTTATCAACTACCATCAGATGGGTAGAACAAATCTTTTATACCATTAGTACCCAGGCCTGTTAAAGTCATTTGTATTTTTAATGATGGTTGCAATCACAGACATAAATAAATCCCTGGTTGTTTATAACAGCTCCCTGGTTTCAATGCACAAATCCATAATGGTAGCTCATTTTAGTGTAGTTTATCACATTCCTCCCCTCTGGTTTATCATAGAAGATGTAAATGTCAATAGTTAACATTCACAGAAAAAGGAACTTGACATATGTTGTCCTTTACGTGTGCTGGTGGTTTCCTACGACGTACCGGACGTCTTGTTACAAGTACTCCAGTGGCTTGTGGAGGATTGATAACTCTTTCCTCTGTCACTGTGGGAGGTCGATGGTTCTCTCCAGCTTCTAAAGAACTAAACAGGTTGCCCTAAAATGCTTATCATCGTCCTTGGAGGATTTACCAGCCATTATCATCCGAGCAGGAGAACTGGGTGTTGATACAGTTACGTTGCTTTTTTCAGGCAATTCTACTTCATTCAAATCACTTGCCTTCATACTGATACTCTCTTTGCTCTGGGATTGGCTTTTGCTACATATCTGCTCAACGTGTCCCTTGACTGACCTCCCATCTTCCAGATGAACAACATAGGACACTGCACCTAGAACTTCCTGAATCTCACCCTCAATTCAACCATTGTTTAATCCCAACCCCTTCACTAAAATGGACTCTCCACTTGTAAATATCTTTTCTTTACCACTGTTTCTTTCTATTATTCCCTCCTGCTTCCTGTTGACTCTCCTCCCCATACTTGGCTTTAACAAGTCCATTGCGGTGAATAAACGACATCTCATTAGCATCTCGGCCAGAGAACACCCAGTTGTGGAATGATGTCTTGTGCAATAAGTAAGTAGAAAACGCTGTAACTGTTTTTGAAAATTGCTTGTGTTCATTTTTAGATTTTTCTCTCAAAACTTGCACAGAACGTTGAGCCTGACCATTTGTTGATGGGTGCTATGATGCTGAAGTCCACCCCTTGCCATGGCTTCGTGGGCCATACCCATGGATGTACTGATGCTTTATTTGGTGCGTTTTCATGATACTGACACAGAACACACATATTAACTAACTGCACAATATACCTATCTATTCCATGCCACCAAACGTAGCGAGCAAGAGATTTCATTCAGTTAATACCTGGATGGCATTGGTGAAGTTGTTCAAGGACTCTGGTGTTACCCTCTACTAGAATGACAATTCTGCTCCCCCACAAGAGACACATGCATCCACTACACTCAACTCATCTTTCTTCGACTGAAAAACTTTGACCTCCTGTGAATACGTGTCTTCTGTCCAACCTGTCAACACTAGATCGATCACTTTTGCTACTAATGGATCATGCCTACTTCACGTCCGCAGCCGTGAATGGTGCCCAATCTAGTTTCATCGTCATAACATCTACACCTTCACTATCCACTATATTCAGGTTAGCCCATCAGAGCTGACCCTCATGGAGTAACTGGTTGCCAAAGTTTCCTTCCATGGGTAACCTACTCAATCGGTCAGCATTATTTTCTCTTCCAGGCTTACAAACTAATCTTCAAATCGTACGCAGCTAACAACAGTGCCCATCGTTGCAACCCTGCTGCTGTCATTGTGGGTATTTTGTTTCCTTCTGCCAAAATGCCACGAAGTGGCTTATAACCAGACGATGTCGCAAAATGTGTTCCATAACAGTACTGATGGAACTTTTTTACCCGCAAAATGAGAGCTTATGCTTCTTTTTTTCAAGTGACTATAGTTTCTCTCTGCAGAGCTCATACTGCATGATGCAAAAACATGGGTTTCTGGCTACCGTCACCCATGTCTTGAAAAAAACTGCCCCTAAGCCATACAAGAAAGCACCACAAGATAAAATTAAATTCTTTGCTCGATCATAGTGTACAAGTAAACAGTTTGAAAACAATGAATTATTACCTTATTAACTAAGAATGCATTCTCATGTTGACTGTTCCAAGTCCATTTGATACCTTGTTGAAGAAGATAATGCAGTGGTTCAAGCACGTATGACAAATTAGGGAGGTATCTTCGGTAATAGTTTATCATGCCAAGAAATGATTTTAGCTGCGAAACATGAGTGGGAGTGGGTGCATTCCAGTTGGCTTCGACTTTCTCAGGGGAGACATACCTTCATGGTTAATGCACATTCCTAGATAAATTACAATGGCTATAAAGAATTCACATTTACTTTTCTTCAAATAAAGACCAGAGTATTGCAAAACCTTAATACTGCTTCCAAGTTTTGAGAAATGTCTCTCATTATTTTCCCCACTAATTAATACGTCATCTATGAGTACCTTAGTATAAGGGATATGACTCAATCATTTCGCCATTTCTCGCTGGAAGATACCAGGAGCTGATTTTTCACCATAAGACATTTATATGGGTGCATTTATAGTTAATAGTTCTCTTGAGCCATAGTCTATTAGAGACCAACATTCTACCCGTCCAAGAGCACACCGAGCTCCTCACCTCCAAATACCTCGCAGCAGCAATGCAGCCAGACCACCCCGCACAAAACTGTGCCACTCTCCAGCCGACACCAAGATCAATGCAGCCCAGTCTCTACCCTAAATACTCCAGGGTAGTAGAAAACAACTTCCGCCCGAATCTCAGAGATACTGAAAACAATATTCACACTCAACTTGTGGAGCAAACCGAACACAGAAAGGGTCTCAACCCCCTTCTCGACAATATTCCCCAGACATCCACCCATCTGAACAACAGCTCAATGGCACGGACAGGAACATCCCCAGCCAGTGTTGGAGAGAGGCAATTAAATTTAGAAATAAGATAATTATCCAATTTTGACACTATTGACGGTAGTCTTATAGTCCCCACAAATATGTATGGACTAGTCACTTTTTACAATTATTACAATTGGTGAAGCCCAGTCTAAAATTTAACTGATTCCAACTGCCCATCTTTCGCTAAAGGCTCCATTTCTACTTCAATCCAGTCACGCAAAGCATAAAGAACAGGTAGTTCTTTGCAAAATAGTGTTCCTACTCCGTCCTGTAAGTGCACATGTGCTTTAACTCCCTTCATTGTACCTAACACAGGTCAAAAAATCTCACTATCTTTAAACAGGAGGTCATCAGGCATAGATGAAGCACATGCTCATGTAAAATCCTCACTCATATTTAAACTGAATAAGAATGGCTATTCTAGTCTTAATTGACTTAACCATTCCCTTCCTAGTATGTTTGGTTGTTTTCCTGTAACTACAAATAACAAAGAAGGTATGTTTTTATCTTTATATTTGACCAAAACATTCACATGCCACTTAAGGTGGCAAAAGGTCACCTGTGGGCTGCAATATCAGGCTCTTATTATTGTCTTTGAGTTTGTCAAAAATTGATATATTAACTACTGTTAGTGATGCACCAGTGTCTACTTCCATTTCAGCTGGCCAGTTATTAATGTGCACAACCACATTAACTGGCTTGATTTTCCTAACTACTGAAAAACACGTTGTATATACTTTATCATGCATGCCCTGTCCAAGCTCATCAATCAGATGTTTATCAACAGACTTTGCTTTAAGGCCTGAACTTTTGTTTGATCCTTCTGAATTAATTTTCCATTTAGAATTGGCTATTTTTACGACACTCTTTCGCAATGTGCCCTCGTTTATGGCAATAATAGCATTCAGCATCTTTAAATGGCATGTCTCTGCCAAACTTTTGCCACCACACCTATAACATGAACTATAAGGAGAAAAGGTTGCTTGTATTTTTTTCATTTCTTTCCCTTCCTGGTTCTTTTGGATATCTTGTAAGTTCTTTGCTGTTCTTTCCATCGAGGAAGCTATCTGTACAGCATATTGAAAATCCAATGTTGCTTCATATGATAGCCTTTGTTGAATACAGTCACTCTGGATGCCACAAACTAATCAATCTCTAAGCATATCCTCCAAAGAGGTGCCATAATCACAGTGTTCTGATAACTTTCTCAGTGCTGTAATATATTGAGCTACAGTTTTACTTGGTCCTTTAGCCCTTTTATTGAATTTAAATCTTTCCATAATCACAGAAGGCTTGGAATTTTGATGGGTTGTCATAACATCAGCAAGCTGTTCATCTGTTTTTTCACATGGCTTTTCTGGTGCTACCAGGGAGTAAGCATGGCTTCTCACATGAACTAAGTAATATTGCCCTCTTTTTATCCTTATCAGTTATATCATTTGCCATGAAAAAGTGTTCCATTTGCTTTACATATTCAACCCAGTCTTCTATCTCTTGAACATATTCACCAACTTTCCCAAGGGTATTCATGATAACAAATCCCCATCACCAATGTTATAACTCCAAGAGTAAGACATAATAATAACTTTGAATGCTTCTGAAAAGATTTCTTACTTAACACAAAATGACCATGAGACGGGTAGAGCAAAACTTTTATATCATTATTACCCATGCTTGTTAAAGTCATCTGCATTTTTAATAATGGTTGCATTATACACATCCATAACGGTAGCTCATTTTATCATAGTTTATCACCTCGTAAAAATCTGTTCATGAAGTTTTTAAGTTATGAACAGATAAACAGAGTTTCAGGCAAAGCGAAAAACATACAAAAAACCCTGACATGAAAATGACCTTTAGGAGGAGGTAACCAACCGACTAATGTGATTTATAAATTTAACTTTTCAAACAACACCACAGTACTTTTGTCAACTACTGCAATATTATTGATACCATAGACCTTTTTGTTTACATCTGTTATTGATAGCTTGAATCACTTGCATTTGTGACTTCAATTATGAATATTTTCCCAAAAGTTTCACAGAACTATTTTAAAGAAATTACACTCATTTTGCAAGATACGACAACAATGATGAAAATCATAGAAAATTGCCAAACATAACAAAAGCATGTTTTCTCGTTTTATACTTTGTTCTACTTCAACGAAAGTTGCGCTCTGTATTCCTTCTTGCTTAAATGTCTTCTGGTTTGGTATTTTGTTCCTCTTCAAGGAAAGTTGGGCCCTGCACTCCTTTTTTCTCCCATGACTTCTCGTTTTGTACTTAGTTCTTCTTTAAAGAAAGTTGGGCCATGTACTCCTTCTTGCTTCAATGTCTTCTGGTTTGGTATTTTGTTCCTTTTCAAGGAAAGTTGGGCCCTGCACTCCTTTTTTCTCCCATGACTTCTCGTTTTGTACTTTGTTCTTCTTTAAAGAAAGTTGCTCTCTGTACTCCTTATTGCTTCCATGTCTTCTCGTTTTGTACTTTGTTCTTCTTTAAGGAAAGTTGCACTCTGTACTTCTTCTTGCTTCAATGTCTTCTCGTTTTGTACTTTGTTCTTCTTTCAGGAAAGTTGTTCCTGTACTCTTTCTTGTACCCATGTTTTCTGTCTTTATACTTTACTATGTTTCAAGGCAGGTTCTGCTCTTAACTCTCTATTACTTGAATGTTTTCTCCTTTCATACCTTACTCTGCTTCATGGCCAGTTGGTACCCTTACTCCTTCTTGATTTCATATTGTCTTGCTTTATACTTCATGTTACTGCAAAATAACCTGTGTTTATTACACCTTACCGCTTCTACATTATCATGTTTTGTTCACCTTTCTTCTAAAACTCTAAATACTCAAACCAACAACACTCTAAATGACCAAAACAAAATGAAGTAAAACAATAATGTGACCTTAGGAGAAAGAAAGCGGCCTTTAATCCAGTTTGCATTTCACGCAAAGTGTTTGCAACAGTTTTAGTTTTTACAGCTTAAATATTTAACATCTTAGCTTTTGTCTCCTATTTGTGCAAAAGGGATAATCGCTGTAATCGTTTTGAGCCTCCCTGTCATATTTACACTGGTAGGATATACCGCAATTGGATGGGTTACTGTCATGTTTTAACGCAGTCTCAAGAAACATGTGTAAGATAAGGTAGAAACAATAAGACATTATTGAGTACAATTTCATATAAATGGCTATTGAAAGCCATATGTAATCATTTAAAATACTTGAAATCAAACAAACATCCACGTTGAACTCAACACAATATCTGCTAAAATGTTTATCACTTTCAAATTACAATTTATAAAGAGAGGTAAATAGTTCAATCTAGAAACTTATTAAAGATGAGATATGCTAACAGCAGGGATTGACGATGTTAATTTTTCCCCTAATTCTAAATATTTGATCAGAATATTCATTATATTAAAACATACAGAAGGTCAACCTAAGTGATTACATTGTCATGGTTTTATCATGCTTCTCAACGACTTATAGAAAAATTAATAACCGTTGCTTTTATTAGTATACGTAGATTTAAGGGGTGGGTCAATGTCCACAGCAACTCCAATGCCAGCTCTTTTTGGTTAAGCCTTAGAAAAGCCAGATCCCGACCACTGCCGCTATTCATAACAAACATTACAATGACATGGATATACATTAGGCAATTTCTCTTCACTTGTTAGTTTGCTGATAGAGGTTCAACACTCTAGGTCTATCTGTTCTATTACTGTTCTATTGCTTAGTACTTTTGTTTATCCAAACAAATCATTTTTAGGTATATGAGGTATGAGAAAATACCTTTAACTGTCGCTGACATTTCTTACGCAGCTGACGCATCGATAGCTAAAACTCATCCGTTCGGACCTTGTTGCACTAACTTTTTGCCGTTTCTTATATCTGTTGTCCCCTGAACGTTATATATCTTAGGTTTAATTAATAACTGAGCTTAGCAAAGTATTGTCCAAGCGTTTGAAACATCAGAAATAAGAACTATAAACGACAAACAGAGTGATATGAATTACAAGACAATGTAACAGGCTTCGTGCTTAAATGTATTACGATGTACATAAGCACCTACTTGCTTTATGGATGCCCCGTCAGTTGGCTAATAAGAGTAACAAAAATACTCTGTTTAAAATTTTTAAAACTTAAATTTCCTACTATTTATTCAAAGCTCTGGTGAAGATTCTTTTCTGCTTTTCAATCATTCACTGTATGACTTCGTGGCCTCCTCGATACTTTGAAATGATCAAGTATGTTTCTTTAAACTTGAATGTGATCTTTTTATGAGTGAATGTGGTACTGAAAAAGACATTAAACATTTAAATGAAAGTTGATGGACAACTTCAAAGCGCTGAATATATAATCAGTTTTGTTAAGTCTTCCAAGCGATTTCCAATGCATTGAAGTATCATTCGTTTGGTTCTCCCTTGTTGTTTCATTCCTCGACAGTAAATTTAGAAAGAAATTAAACATAAAGCAACTTTTCCTATCACTAAAAATCATTCTTTCGCTCACTGCTGTGACTACGATGCATGATTCTGTCTTCAAGACTTCCCGATACATTATATATGATAACCGTGAAGAATAACTAACGTTTGCTTTAAACTTACCTTGGTGTATATTGCAAGAATTTGTTAATTATAATTTGCTCGTAATTCTTTGGTGTCCCTCCAACGAACAAATTTGAGTTCACTTTGAGTTTTTCTTGATTTCCTGGCAATTGCACTACTCTTTGTAAGGAGTCAACTCGAAGAATCGTATTACGGTTGTTTCTTACTACTTCCACATAATGCCATCCTCCATCATTTAAATTATTCCCTAGCTTAAATTCCGTCTTCACAGTTGGTATTTCTTCCGTACTAACTTGCGTTATAAGCAATAGGACCCCTTTGTCTATCATTAACTGGATAAAATTACCCGATTTAGTTTGCTGATTTCCATCATCTACGTAAAACAGGAGTCCATAGGAATTATGAGTTTTAAATCTGAATCTTATTGTTGCCTCCTTACTGGCGTCCCAAGGTTTGTACATTGCATATGATTTCTTGTCGTGCATAAACGTAATGGTTTGAACATTGCCTAATAGGTAAAAGTGGATGAATAGTAATGTTACTGTGAACTCCGGTATTTTCATTTTCCTTTGATTTTTATCTTTGTATATCACTTTGAACCTAGGTTTAAAATGTTTGGTGTAGAACGGAATATTTGTTTGATCTTTCCATCAGCTGTACCTGTAGAGGATAAAATTTAGCATAAATCACCACTGCCATAACATTCATTGTCACAACAAAACAACCATAGTTCATATCTAAGGGACAAAATTCATAGGATAGTCAATTCAAGTTGAACTTAACTCATAAATAAGTAAAAACTATGCCATTACAACATGCAATTTCCTTCTTCTGTACATTTCAAGGAAGGTGTAAAGATGGATTTAAATGTTTAGTAAAAAGATTAACGGAGGGAAATGGAAATTTCAAACATATTTAACTGATTGAATGAAATGCCGTGGTTAAGTAGATATTGTGTAGAAAACAAGGCATAAATGGAAGTAGCAGCGACAAAAACTATCTTTCTCTTGAATTTGTGATTTAGCCTTTAATAAATCCAATTAGTGCTACCTCTGGTTTTTGAAAAGAGCTGTAAAAATTTTAAAAAATTGTGCAAAGCTAGCCAACAGGAGCCTTAACATAAATGCATAGGATTGGTACCATTAAGAAGAGGGTTGTCAGTCGGGTTTTGCGACTTTACTGACAAGAAACTTATTCCCGTGGCGGCACTTAGATACAAGCTCGGTACGTTTGTTAAGTAGAGTTTCTTTGTTTGCTTTCGCATTAGCTACTTTCTCTTCCGAAATCATTTAAGTCCTTCCTAAGTTCGGCTAGATTAATAAATTCTGGAGATGGGGAAAACCTCAACCCTCTCGACAGAAGACTGACTTCTTCCTTTAAAAGGCTTAGAGTAGAAGACGTATACAGTGTAGTAGGAGCAGATATGACAGCTGGTATCAGTGACATCGTTAGTAAAGAACTAGATAGGATAGGAAGGCAGAATGATATAGATAGGGAAACATTAAATTATTTACACGTTAGAGAACCTAGACTAGGCAGATTTTATTTACTTCCCAAAATACACAAGGGTCTTAGTGGGGTAGT
>JANTCA010009169.1:0-28154 GCA_024741275.1 Chironex yamaguchii
GGGTCATAAACCCCATAAAGAATGTCCAACCGATCTTTGTTTACAAATTTACCCGTTCCTGCTCAGACGTCATATTCACACTGCAACCCAGCCCCCTTAGTGCGCGGTCCTGCTTAAAAAACTAGATCTTTTGGGACATTCTACGTGCTTTTGGCCACAGAAAACGGAAAAATAACATTGAGAATTGATTTCTACGACCCCAGTTTACCCAAACAAGTTAAAAGCAAAAAAGGTGTAGGTCCACTTTAAGGCCAGTTTACACGATGCGATTTTTCCTTGCGTCTGACTCGCGAGTCAAAACCGCATGAGTTTTCCACTCACGAGTCAAACCGTTTAGACGATGCGTTTTTAACGGATGAGTCATTTTTGACTCGTGATTCCTTTCACTGTCCAGCCAATTATTCACAAAATCATGGCAAGAACGAGAGCAGTTTCGATTAAGAAAATGGCCTCAATTTGCCTCATAATAGCGGGTATATTAAAAATTAGTAAAGAATCACATAAAAGGAAGGAAATGGCTTTGGGTCAGGGATTGGATTGTGCGGCGAGAGGAACACGGCGCTCACCATTCACTGTTAAAAGAGCTACAACTTGGGGATCTACGCAGTTTCAAAAATTTTCTGAGAATGGACAAAGAAAATTTTGACGAACTTCTAGAAAAAGTATGCCCAAAGATTCAACGGCAAAGGAAAACACGAGAGAGCCCATATCACCCGAAGAGCGCTTATCATTGACACTTCATTTCTTGGCTTCTACTCAGTTCTTCTGCCACTCTTTTCTCCACTATTTGTCTTTTACCCCTCTTGTGGTAATCTTCTGAGTGGACATCCCACAAAACAGGCTCTTCTCTCACCAGTTCAATTAGCTTGAAAGATTTTTTGTTGCTTTGCAAATGCATTTTGAATGAGAAAGTAAAATGAAGAATCATTTTCTGAGATTCACTGCTCGTGACGCGAAAGATAGAAAATCATGTGACTCCATTCCACTGTCCGGATTGGACAGTCGCGTTAATCCTCTATGCGATGTCGCATGAAAATAGAGCACGTTCTATTTTCGTGAGTTATCGCAAGAGCAATTAAAATGTCTCAGGTAACCAGTTTCGATGGTTCAAAAATCGCATGAGTCTGACTCATGAGTCAAAACTCATGCGTCAATCACACAGTGTAAACTGGACTTTATATGGGCAATTAAATTCAAAAGTATCAACTTTACCGGCTTTTCGAAGGTAAAAACAATCCACCAGGCCCATAGGCAGGATATTTAAATAGGGGGAGAGGAAAGGAAAATTTTGATATATGTCAGAAGTAATGGGTTTGCCATTTCTTGATTGCCACGATTTTCACTAACGGAGTATCTCTAGGAATCTTAGAATGTCCACTGCCTCCACAGTTTACACTTTTTTAGACTGAACTATGAAGCACAAAAATGAAAACAGCAATCATTAAACGGATCAAATACTATGCCTTAAAATTTGTTTCAAAACAATTGGATTTTTCGAGATATTTTTCGAAAACTGTTTCAGGAAGTCATTTATGTCTACTTGCCTGTCAATTTCTGACAATGTTGGAAAGAATTATTCTGGCATGCCAGTCAAATAAGGAAATGCTTCCAGAGTTCACGTAACATTTCAAGTGTCTGAAAACTCATCCTTTTGATCATAGTAGAAATGATTTTATCTGCATTTTCACGAGTTTTTCTTTCCTTCCATATTGCAATAGAGGTTATATAAGTAGAAAATTTTTAATGCAGTTGGAAATCTTTCTTTCTATCACCTTAGAGTGTTTCCAGTTGAAATAAACTACTAGAGTAAATGAACGTTCCTTCTTGCCTTCCAAATTGAGGATATGGCATGAAAACAAAAAGCTGCAACAGTCTCTTCTGAATATTCCAACCACTTATGGATGCTATAACAGTGCTTTTGAAAAGAATGGCCCTTGTCTTTGGGAAATACATGTTTGGAAAAGTTCAATTTCTCCCAAGAACGGTACATTTGTCCAATAAACCTGATGGTGCAGTGGCTCCTGAAATACTGACTTCACAAGAATCAGCTCTCGCTTAAGATTCATTACTGTTTTGCTATTCCACTGCAGATATATCCATTTTGCACGAATTGAACCTAACAAGTACAATCATTTCCCTGTTTGATTGCATTTCCCAAACTGATTTTCATTTTGATTTCTCATCACACCCATCCATCCAAGCACGTGTACATTTACATAACAGTAACAAAACTCAATGATGTCAGTTTGGTAAACCGGAAGTTGATATTTGTTGTCTGACAGTAATTTAGTGGATAATTTTTACATTTGTAGTAAACGCCCTGTTTATTGGTGGACATAATGAATAAACTTGAAGCTCACAAGAATAGATACTCTCTGATATTAACCTTATTAGAATGATAATTGGTAACTATTAACCTGACGAGTACATACATTTATAAATTTCATCTTTTTACTAGTATTTACAGCTAGTTATGTATTCATAACTAGAACTTTGCTTATATCAGCAAAAGCTCCAGCTAATTGGCAGTTCTATGTGAGTATAATAATCTTGTGAAACTAAGTTTTGAAAAGGGTGTTCCCCACAGGGTCGTGGTTAAAATTTTCTGAGATGATTGGACTCCACCTTCTATCCCCCGTCGTGAGAACTTCAATTTTTTTCTGTATCCGCCTATCACAGGTCACAATCTGATTAAACTTAATATTTCATCAATCCAAGAAACCAAAATAGTAATTTTTGAAAAAATATACACTAGCAGTGTCTAGTTGCATAACAGAAAGTCGAAAAATATGCTTGTAGGCAAATCTATTGAAACAAATTTTAATTCTTTAAAAGCTGAACTTGTTTTAGACCACTTAGCAATTGTTATTGTAATCGTTATTTTAGTCAAGAAGGTCGATTCTGGTATTTTAGTTAGCCTTCGGTCACATTGATGTCACAAAATATCACTCTTAGAAACTCTGTGAAGCGTTTGTTTGTTATCGCTTGCAGTGAGGACTTCAAAGTTCGGGCTCCTCATCTTAAAACAGACGTTTTCGGTGTGCGTAATGTAAAGATTAATGTACAAAATCGTCTATTTCGATATATTGCTGGCTACGACCAAATACTATTTTAAACTTAGCCTAATTTATTAAATCGCACAACGTGTTTCAATATGAATTCACGTAACCAAAATCTAATTCGCTAGGAACACAATTTGTGTTTCTGCACAATTTTATTGCCATTTTAGCAAGCAACCTCACTTTCTTCTTGTCCAACTTGTGCTCTCATCTTTGTTTCCAATGATTGACATGTTGCTGCGTAGTCAATCCTGTTTAGACAGCGATGTTGCATAAGCCTATAAAGTTTTAGCATGTCAAGGGTATGCCTGCGAGTAGAGGTAAATGATAACGTTTACTATTCCAAATTACTCTCACAAACCAATTAGAAGCCAATCCCAGGCCACTCGGTAACACAAGGTCAGTACCAGCTTGCCACGTGACTGTGGGGCTAGTACATTGTCACGAGTCATATTTGGTGTGACAAATCAAACAAGACTCAGGAAACCAGGGCAAAATTTTTACGGTCGTTCATTGCAACTAGCTTTTAGAGAATTATTATTGCATTGATATTATTACTATCATTATTATTGGCAAATTAATTCCACAAGTTCCAATTAACGAGTCTTCGACGGACGCTACTTCAATTTTCAGATTTACAGTTGTGAACACAAGAAAATTTTGGTTGGACAATCTTTTATGCTTATGTCTCAATTCTCAAAATTTGCAACATGTGGTTTCTGGTTGCCCTGAGTAATTGAAACAAGGCCGTTACAACTGGTGACATGATTCAGTATTAAAACTCATTGCTCAATTTCTTCTATCTTCAAACAAAGATCTAAAGATCTACTGCGACATTGATGGTTTCTTATCATCAAGTGTGATATCTGGAGATAGCCTACGTCCTGCTTTGTTGATTCAATGTAGTAATTCGCTGGCTGTACTGGAATTAACTGTTGAATTAATAAAAACTTGATGCAAATTATCAGAGAAAATCGAACAAATATAAAGCCCTTTGTGAAGATCTTGCAGAAAATTGTAATGTCCACTTCATTAATTTGAGTATGAGTTCAATTGGAGAGATAGCAAAGGACAGTGTCTGTTTTGTTGATATGTTGAAACATCACAAGGTTGATAACCATGATTATTTTTTACGTAAAATGATTGGCTGTTCAATGAAATCTTATTTTCTGTTTTGTCGACGTGATAAGGACTGGACTGATCCTGAGCTTTTATGTTGGTAACTTTCTTTTTTGTCGTGACCATTTGCTACTAAGATTTCTGGCACACATTGAAATTGATTTCGGTATGCCTTCCTGTAAGAGAGTATCCAAATGTATGCATTGAATCAAAAGTAAACTGAAAAAGTTTTAAAAAATTATTGTTTTTATTATTATTATTATCATTATTATTATTATCATCATCATTATTATTATCATTATTATTATTATTGTATCAATATTATTATTACAGTAAACCATGATGTCAGAGTATATACGATAATAAATTAACAAAACTGCGGTCTGATAAGCCTCTTCATCTGTTTTGGCAATGATAATGAGAATATCAGACCCTGTTTTTCTTCACAAGAAGCAAGTGCCCCAGTACGATTTTTCATCGACAGTGTTCTTCAGAATTTGCTGATAACATGGAAAGTAGATATTGGTTGATAAATTTGGAGGCGATTCAAACAGTTCCAAAAAACACGACGTTCCAATATCAGCAAGATGAAAAAAAAGATGAAATAGACGCAAATCTTTTCCTGTGTTCAACGATGAGTGAACTCCAAAGTTGTAATTTGACCAAGCTAATTTTGGACACGTCTGCCATATATGTTTTTTATGAACGTTTCGGCTCAACAATGAACTGCAAGAACTATACAATGAAATACACTAAACAATGGAAGCACGCTTAAAGGACACAAAACGAGAGAAACGTTACGCAAGTCTGGCTACGGCTGCGAAAGACTTTCGTGTGCAACAAACACCCTCAGCATATCCTCGCAGGAGGTGACATTTCTTGTCAGTTTCAGAGAAAGACCACAGTATTGACATAGGATAGCTTATGACTTTTTGTTTTTTGTTCTTTTTAGTTGCTGGGACATAAATAAATTCTGTTCTAAGCGTATTTTGAGTACTTTCTGTAAGCTTCCCCATCCCTACCCGTCCCATCGTATAAGGCCTCCTAACAGCCACGTTAAGAGCTCCATAAGATAAAGATAAGTTCTTAAATACGAAAAAAGCTACAAGTGATTATACGAATACGTTAGGCACAACTAATAATGAACACGATCATTTGACATTTCTAACCTTGTTTGTTCAGCCCGAGTTTACGCTAGTCTTAGTCTCACGAAATAAATCATAAAACTAAAGAGAATTTATTTCGTGTTAAAGACAACGGAGACGGTAATATCGATAACATTATCATTATCGTAATCACCACAATCATCATTAATTGCATGTATTGTAATCATCACCGTTATGATCATTGCACTACCACCAGCAATATCAACATTTTCATCACGATAATCATCACCATAAGTTTCTTCTTTGCCAACAGAGACAAGAATAACAACAATAACCGATATCATTGATATGACTTACAACATTCTTATCTAAAATATCACAAAAATTATGCTGACTTAAAATGATGCAACCTCAGAAAGACTGTCATGGGGAATAAGTTTCTTTCTTCCCGGCCAGTCCTTCAAATTTTTCAACCAGATTTAATAGATCACAAGATGTGACCTACTGCTTCAGTCAGCACTCAAAATCAGCTAAAAGAGTACAAGATTTGCAACAATTGCCCTAAGTCTACATAGTTATCCTTTCCAAAAATATCGACTATCTCATTTTAATGTAAAATGTCAAACCTTCTTGCTACATAATAGAAACGGTAAAAGAGTATTTATTACAAGCCTGAATGTTATATTTGTGCGCAATTTTGTTTATTTCTACTGCTGATAAATTTCAAGAAGAAAGCAAGTGACGAAGAGTTGCATTAAAGCATTGAAATACATGCACTTACGTCAATTAACTTAATGTCTTCACGGACAATGATTTGTTTTTAAAACAGTTTACAAAAGCACTCTGTACAATTTGCTTCAAGCGTGATTTCTATCAAAGTTCTAAATGACTTGCTAGAATCGTCAAGAGCACTCCACGTAGTTCTAATCTTGATGCCTTTATCTTCAATGCTGTTATCTTTGTCACAGCATACTCTTGAAGTCGACCATCTATCTTTCGTGGTGCAAATTATTGGCTGCACTGCCAATAATATTTTCATTTAATCTTACTCAGCCGCTACTAACTCAAACCACTGCCGCAAGGCATCGCTAAGTACTGTTGGTAAAGCATTTATATTGTTCAATATCAGGTAAAATGGAAATGGAAACTCTTCCATGTAAGATTTTATTTCCAAAGAGCCATTGTTAAAAATGGGCACTTGTATGTCCAAAATCGAATCTCTGTTGGTAGGATCATCGATAATTATGAAGACAACGAAGACACCAGATTCCCTCGCCAATCGCACGGACTTCTTGACAACCTGAAATAAAGGGTCAACGAATCACATAACATCATTGACATCGGATTAAGATATGCTGAAATTTAGTATTAGGTCATAAACTAAATCGATTTGCTATGCAAATGCAATTTCCTGTTTAAAAATTATAAAAATTCTTCAACATATATTTGCTAATAATATGACTGAGTTCTCTATGATACAAAAGAATTTTAAGCTAAAAAGCTCGTATTTCCGACAAACCCCGTTGGCATCTTCTATACCAAAGAAAAAGACTCTAGGCTATTCAAAAATGGTACTGACTCGATGAAGCATGTCTAAGCACTAATTACAGCAACGGTAGAGCTTGGAAAATGCATTCTCCCTCTACTTGCTATTGGAAGAAACAGCAAAGGACAGAGGTGCGTCTTGAAGTGGACTCGAACCCAAAAAGCCAATACAATTTCAATTACGGGTGGTGATTTCTATACTGTACTTCCGCAGCAAGGGTGAGTACCTTAAGTGCTGTATTTTACAACTTTGTGAAGGACAAACAATCTCAACTAGTAGGGCTGTCAAGCTTAAGACAAAGTGCGTTTGCGCGGACTGTTTTTATACTCTGGATGAGTTTCTAGCACAATATAGTGGGACATGTGGGACAGTTCCGCGTAAGACCTTTAGCAAACTGCGTTCTATCAGACAATCAACATACGGTTCTATTCACTTTTCTCTCTCTTGGTCGTACTGTAAGTTAACTACTGATAATAGCAGCACTCGAAAAAAGGAACTTTATCATAACTTGTCACGGCATCTTCAATTTCGAAGGCTAACTTAGATAACTAAACAGACACAAAGAATTCAGAAGTCATACTTACATCTTTGCCCTCCAGGAAAATACCTCTGCCATCAGATATTATCAAAAGCAACTGTGAAATATTTCCCTCAAAAGAGTGACCATGACCAATGCGTATTCTTTCATCCATTAAGTATCTTGTGCATGCGTTTAATAACTATGCAGTAAAAAAGAAATGTGCATCGAATTTGGAAACTGTCTTGATTTCCTCGGTTACTCACGCGTACAAGTACTTTCATGAATTATCAAAGTATCTACAACATACCCGAAATAACTCACAAAAAGCCAAACAAAAACACCAAAACGTATATAGTATATTGTTCTGCTAAGAGTACAACTGCTAAAAGGGTTCTCTCCAACTAACATAATCTTGCTGACAAAATATTGTGAATACGGAACGCAGTGCCAAGACAGACAATTTTCATGACAAAATGACCACGAATTCTTAATGCAAATTTATTCTTTACCTCGATCTAAGTATCAATCCCAAAAGTCAAAAAAACTTGTGCTAAGAATTTCGCATATTTTTACTTAGTGACTGATTTAAAGATACAGTTGTACTTCTTTCTTATTATATTCCTTCTAAATAAGGAATAGTCTTGAGTAACATCATTTCACCGTCGAAGTTTTTGGAGACGTAATTAAAGGAATGTTGATTGGTTTCTTAGCAACGCGCAAGTTGGTATGCACCCTCAGTATCGTGATGTCCAACCTGAATTTGTCTGGATACAGAAAGCTGATAATAATTCCAAAATGCTTGATTTAAGATAAAGTAGTACCTAAACTGAGCAGAACTAAGAAGCCCAGCAAGCCAGGTGAAACAGAAAAACGCCATTGTCGCCTAAAACACTGATTGCCTGTGTATAGCAAGTGGATTTAATAAGTAGGAAAAATATTATATTACTTTGAAAATTACGAATTTCATTCTTGAAAACTTCTTCAAGTCATAAAATAATTCTACCAAGTTTTTCCTCGACACGAAGTAATACGGTATTGGACAACGGAGCTAAATTTATAGCGTAAGGGACGAGAAATTACGAGAAATAGGCGAGGAACAAATCAATGATTGGGTAACTGAAAACAAATGGAATTACGAGATCGAGAAAAAAAGTCCAAACAAAGTGCGAAATTTTGCATTGCTTTGTAGATGAGTTTCTTACTTAAAGCGCTTTTGACGTTCCGTTAAGTTTGAGAATTTCTTTTAAAAATGTGTGATTTTAAGGCCAGGTATACCGTATTTCCTCTAATGAAAGCCGGGCGTTCATTAAAAAAGTGAAGTTTTGATGCGGTGTTCAACGGAGGGCGGCGTATATTGCAAACTGAACAATGAGATAATAATGGACTTTAAACATTGTTTTCTTTTCCAAAATACGTAACAAAAGATTGTGTGAAGTACGTTACAAAGTTCACAGATGTCTTCATGGTATCAAATATTTCAAAGAATGTGAACATCACTGTCTCCGTCATAGTCCTCATCTATGACATGAAAACTTTCGTAGCTTTCACTGACATCAGACTCCAAAACTTTAAAAGGATTGTTAGAAGCTTCATCTTCATCCAGTGTCTCCGTTGTCTGTTTCAATAAAGCAGCACCAATCGAGCAAGGCAATTCCTCCTTAAAATAGTTGATTTGCTCATCCTCTGATCCATCGTAAATAAGTTTAAGCAACATTTCTTCAAAGTTTTGATGACCATCTCATTGCTCAATCCATTCTACGCTTCTAGGACCCATTGTATAAGCTTTCATCGTGGTCGAGTCTTCTGATTATCCCCTTTTGTAAACTGCTGCAAGCCTTCCACGATATTCACTTTCAAAAACGTGGCGTCCAACAGAGGGCGGCGTTTTTCCAAGATCATTTCCTAGAGGTGTGGCGCTTATTAAAGGACGGCGATTATCAAAGGGCGGCGTTCACTAAAGGAAAGAAGGTATTTGTCCTTCCATATTCATTATCACATGTTTTAGGCTAACCATGGTCGATACAAATCGTGTTTTATCTACGAAATCTGCTTTTTCTCGCGCATTAAAACTTTGTCTTTAGGGTAAAAAACAGGACTTCTGACGACGCACACTGCTATTTCTATGTCTTAGATCTGTTTGTTTTTTACGAAATAATAGGCCTATGGTATACAACCAAGGTTTGAAAAAGAAGTTTCGCGGTAGAAACATTTAAAAATTGAATTACAAAATGTATTCTTCATCATACCGCTGCAACATTTGTTTTACTCTGCTGGAAAGTGAACTGCTTCAGGATTCGACCCCCGGCCTCCGCATTAAATGCTTCATTAAACTGATGAACTAATTCAACTGTTTCCCCAAACCTGTGAAAAGGCAAATAAAATGATTGAAAAGATTGCGAGACAATTCCATTTTGTTGTAACAAACACAGACACGAAGTTTGGGGAGTTCTTTCACGGGAAAGGAAACTACCCTTAACTATCCTACCCCTTAAAGAAACTTCAAAGAGAATTCACATATCTGCCAATCCGTGTTGTCTGGACAGGTATTTTATTAACGTCACACAATACATATACAATATAACGACAGCTTACCATATTAACTACAGGAAGATGCAACAACCACTTCGTCCAATCATGGTCTCTAGAGATGAGATTACCTTGTAATCTAACCCAAATTTCACCAAACAAAACCTAGATGTGCAAAATGATGCATCCGTTATTAAAACATTTTGGACTAAACTTTGCCGGGCAAGAGTGGAGACGACGAAAATTAAATCTGCCCATATAATTGATCCAACCAGTATTCTGGGCCACATTTGAACTAAAGCAATCACGACCAAATCAGCCCCTTTATTTCCAACCATTTCCAAGCATACTTTCGACTCCTAATAACAAACGTACCCTAAGATTGCAGGTAAATGAAGTGATATTAATTTTCAAACTTTTTCTTACTATGATAAATAAGGTAAATAACTAAGCAAAACAAATATACGAAAGTCTTTTTATTGCCGCCTTTCGGGTGCTATATCCCTTTACGTACCGTCTGAAATGTTTTTACTGTTTTTTAAAAACGTTGAAAATGCCCAGATTCTTCTTCAGATTTAATTGTTATTTGGACAAAACTCATCAGAATTTCATGAGATGAAGAACATTAAAGCTAACGAACGTTAAAGCCGACAAAGTTTAGTCCAAAATATCTTGTTGTAAGAACACTCGCCAGAGACGACTGTGATGCCAATCCAGTTGAGAACTAGGCCAAGACTGCATATCAACGCAAGCAAGCATACGTTTACAAAATTGGCGAGAAGTGTGTCTGCCAATCATGCGTAGTAAAGACTATCCTTTGGTAGTGTCATGCATTGACAACAGTCACTGTTTTAGGGCAAAAACAAAAAGAACTAAAGAAAAGGAGTCGGTTTAAGCAAGTTTCATTCTATTGCAGTTCATAGCTACAAATATCATTACATTGGTACTGGGTTCCGCCCTTATTTGCTATAAATGAACGAACTTCTCATTTTCTTTAAACAGTAGGCTCGTAGCAATGTAGAACAACTTTATTTTATAACCACTGTTTGTATAAGCAATGACTTCAAAGCAGACTTAAAGCAAGTTTAAGAACAAAGACTCGCGCTTTCCCCTTTGACGCTGTCATAATAGTTTACATTCAATAGTGTACTATAACAGTACTAAGTTGCTAACAACGAGTTACAACGAATATAAATTACAGTGACCTATTCCATTTCCTACCTGCAAACTGACAACTCGCCAACCTCCAACCATGTTAATGCGTTACTGATTACAGCAAGCGACTCGAAAGCAATCTAGAGAAAAGACGTTCGTCTTACAAAGTTAAAAAACACAAATATCATCGTGCTGTAAGAAACGAAATAAGATATTAACTAACATATCAGCGAATCACTACTACAAGCTGATCGTAATTCTCAAGAAGAATACAGCATGAAGAAATCCTGACGTGTGTTTACACGTTCAAGATGTATCAACCTGATCATCTGAATACGTCCTGGCGAGGTACAATTAAGATGTGGATGAAGTATTGTATTATTCATCGATTTTCCCGCTAAGCAGATAGCGTAACCTTCAAAAACCAAAAGAGGGAGGTCTCCCGTGGAATAACTGTCAAAATACCTTGTTGGTCGAACACTCGCGGATAGACTGTTGTCTTTTTTAAAGGGCGGTAAAGATAAATCACACATGTGGTCCTTTTCGTACCCTACGGCACTATATTTTTGTGTATTAAACTTACTAGCTTTACTAATACGCTCAGATAACACTGTGCGTGGGGACAAATTGCTCTTGACGACCCAGTTCTGCTCAGAAATGCCACTTTTGACCACAAAAGACCAACGTGTTTTTCAGGGCATCGCAACTGTTGGTGTGTCTATAAGCACACAAAAATTGATTTAAGCTTTCATAGCATGGGGCAACGCTGTGCAATACAACACGCAAATACGTTTTCTAAAATGTGAAAAATGCTAACATACTAAGTGTCATTAGTCTAATTTTACATCGCACTATAGTTTTTAAAGTGGGCATTTTTTGAAAATGATGGATTAAATAAACGACAGAGAATAAAAAACATATTTCGCACCAACAAGTAGTTTCTGGCGTCACTCACTCTCAGCGACATACCCTCCTACTTTACCACTCGAGTTCTTACCTGCTTTGAATGATTGTCCACCATACTTGCTGAATCGTCCACAGCAATCATAACTTGATAATTCCTCTTGGATTTTTTAGTCCGCCTGAGCCAAATTTTGTCTTTCCGAAATCGACTTGCAATGTATGGAATGACTTTACGCATATTTAGTCTTTTGCCAGTTCTATAATCTCCTCTGTATTTAGTTTAAAAGTACCAAGAACAAAAAAATTGGTTAAAGCAAAATATTTCAAACCTTCCAAATGCAAAAATGTGTACTTTAAAATGTTTCATACTTTCTTCCTGTTTTTAACATTACTATTTTGATCACGATTTCAACGGCATCAGACAAAATCGTACGACATCAAACAGATCTTACAGCCGATCTTACATATATCACACGATATCGCATTGCATAAAAGCTACAGTAAAGGGTGGAAAAGTATAGAAAACTCACAAAATATTATGAACTTTAGTTATTTTCACTGCTGAACATGAGAAGTGCTCTGGTAAAGACGCCCTCTGCATGCAATAGCACTCTAGCTGTGACATCCTTTCGCACTGAATGGCTTTTGAACATATCAAGACTTGGTATACATTTACTGGGGATTTGCTGTCTAGTATGGAAGCCGAAAAACTGCGTCAAGATGTGCTGGATTTTTATGAAAGTTATATTTATTGCAATTTTTAAAAGAAAAGAATTAGTGCGCGACATTTAAAATCAAGAAAAGTGTTATTGAAGTTATTTCTGATTTGCAACTGAGCACTGCATTGTGTTTTACCCATACCACAGATGGGCCCTTGAAGTCAATTTTGGAATCCGTTTAGAGGTCATTTAGAAAGCCCACCTTTCATCGAACAACAAAGCATTTGTGTCTTAATTTAAAGTTACTACGTGACCATATGGTCAGATTAGCGTTACACAAGTAGTTTGATTTTGTCAAAAATTCCAAGAGGACGCGCAATAAGGCTTGTATATAGCACGAGAGGCCACAAGAATTGCAACTTTATGGTCCGTGCGAAGGGGAAACGATCCATCCACTTGTTCCATATTCAACATATTCCTTCTGTCGTGTGACTAATAACCTTGTCGAAAATTTGCATCTTTTCTCCAAAAAGGCACGGAAGTTACATTTTTCTTATCTGTAAACCTATTTTCCTGAAGTTCGCCTCAAGCTCCCAAAGTGAAAGAGGAGGCTCACTTCAGTATATTGTTATAAAACCAGTACAATATGCTGTGCAGTTCATCGCATAATCATTACATAGTTAAAATACGGAATTCTTTTAGGGTTACGTCACCTTTGCTAGGCCTAACTACCAACCCCAATGCAGTTTCGTTCAAATACGACTTTTTATTTAGTACTTTTGAAAATAATGGAAAAACTCACTGCAACTTGCTCGCCTGTGTAGGTTCCAGTATCAGTCGAAGCTGTTCACATAGCTGTTGTGATAAAGTAGTGGTCAATAGCTCATACTTCATCCATCTGTCCATTGCTTCTTTGTCATCTCCAGATTCTGAAGCTGATGATGGTAAGGTAAGCTGACATTCTAGCTGACGTCTTAAATCCTCCAATTCTTCATCAGTCTAAAAAATGAGACCAGTAACATATAAACATAAGATCATTACAGGAAAAGCGATGGTAGTCATCCAGCAAAGTTATAATGATCAACCATCTGAGCTTTGAATTAGTTTTTGACGATTTCTTACCAGAACCTTTATCTGTTAAGGTAAACAAGGCAACAAAAACGGTAAAAAATTCTTCTATTCAGTTTTAAAGTCCACCCCTGTAACTAATTGTCTTCAAGACTGGAGCGAAGCTCGAGTAGTCCGTCATAATACCTTTGCTCGTTCTTCCATGGAAGTATCACCCTGCCTACCTCTCCTTTACACTATGCCAGTCATTAGTCCAGTTTGCAAATTGATACATGCGTATGTTTCAGATATGTTGGGGTCAAATAAGTTATCGCCATCTCGTTGCTGAACGAGTACAGAATAAATACGAGGCCAACTCACCATATTATTTGATACTGAAGGATATTGCCGAGTCAACTGACAACGTTTAAAGCCATCCCAAATATCAAACATCGCTTAATATTAATCGAGCAAAGAAAGTGTTTTGCTGGACAATGCTAACGAGCAAATTAATACCTTGCTGCCGATGTTCTTTTCTGGACACCTCACGGCACTAAACGAGTAGGCTGACCAGCAAAAACGTGTATCGACTGACTATAAAAGGACACAGGAGGCCACTATTCAGGGCTACCGACATCGCTGCTGGATGGCGTCATAAGATCAGGAATGTCCGAAATAACTCGATCAAGTACACAAATATGCGAAAAAGAAAAGTTAAAATTTGACTTACGAAATACAAAATATACATCTTGTAAGCCATTCTGAAGCTCCAAAGCTCGTTCATTTTTTCTCAGATAACCAAATTAACCACAAAAGCGATAAAATTCCTTTCCTAACACCGATTCAAAGATCATACGTGTGCTCTAAACAATGTCTGCATTCTCTGAAAATTACGTACTGTGATACCTTTTCATTTAAGGGTTATAATAAAGTCATACCTTTATATTCAGTGATTCCAATCCCGATGAAAAGAAGGAACTAGTTGGAAATACGCCAGCTTTATCAAAAGGAATAGTTTCATCTTTCAAATCTGCATCATCACACTGATCATCGATCTTTTCTTCATCGTCTTCAACGTGTTTCTCTTCACCGGCATTTTCCTTTGCCTTCCGAGAATAAGACATTACATTCAAAATTTGGAAATAAAATATTCGAGACCTGATACCATGCAAGACCAGTATGTCGGATTTTAAAAGTAATGCGCGCAAGCCATAAGTATGCAAATGTTCATTTTGTCAAAAACAAGAGGTGTGTTAAACTAGAATATTTCTCTTCTTCAACAATTCATGATTTTATTATATAAATCATCACTATGACTTTTGAAGGAAAAAGAAGCCTAACATGGACGTCTGTTTCGACATCTGTATGCTGAAATGCTATACGTTTACACGATTTTTTGTTCAGGGCTGGATTCATCCGAGCAATGGAAGCCCTCAAAAAGCCATTGGCTGTTCTCGATTGAAGTTCATCGCTTTAAAAGGTGGTGAAACAAGGCCGGCCATAAATAAGACCTGACCTTATTTCGTTTTTTAAACATTTTTTTATGAATCGTCAGTTATGATGATAGACCGTTTTTTATGCAATGAAAGTAAACGGTGTCCACACCTTTGCTACAAAAATCGAGTTTTCCAAATATTCAAGCAAATTAAGCACCTTCATAAAGGACAAATGCCCTATAATATATGCAAGTTCTTTTAAAGGAACGACAATTACAAATTAAGCAAGTTTTGTTAAGGAAACAGATCATGTTTAACTTATAAGTACCATGATTCCGATCAAGGCAGATTTTACATCAAGGGTTAAGTTATCGCAGTTAACTCGATTCATGCTAACTTCGTGAATGTTCTCAGACAAGATAATTTCAATTGGGTCCATGGGCCATGGGCGCGGAAAATTTTCGGCCCCCCCCCCCAAAAAAAAAGCCCCAACAAACACAACAAAACAGCAAGTGTTCGTCGCTGCCTCTAATAACATATGCTATCAGCTAGCACTGGAGACCAAAAATTCCAGCTAAATCCTACAGACAACAACTATTGCTTCCGTAAAGTGACGACAAAATGCTGAGACATAATTAGTTGAAAAATTGACTACATGAAAATTGTCCTTACCACTCCTCCGGTTCGAGTGATACCCTCTTGGTCGGCAGAAAATAGTTGAGAACTTTCCTCGTCATTTGTCTCATTTTCATCCTCCATTCTATTGACATTTTGCCTGCTAGCCTGCTCTCTCGACGCTGTATCCAATGCCAGCTCATCCCAATGCTCATTATCTTTTACGTGACTATACAAATCAGATGTTTTCTCTTGATTCTGTTTTAAGGAAAAGAGGGCCGAAGTAAACTAGTTAAAGATAATAATAAAAATATCATATGAAGAATTGCGTTACACTCGATAGCACAAGGAGCTCCAGCATTCATTTCTCTTATAGAATGTACTCATTTTTATACAAATCAAATACATATTCAGCCTAATATCTCACCGTGGTTCAGGTTACTCTTCACGTCTTCTCCGGGTCAGCCGTTGGTTACAATAGAATTTAAGGTTTTGTGATAAAACGCAATTTTACACAAACAACATATAGCATCAAGGTTACAAACGGAATTAGACTACATGTCAACTTTTACGTAACATTCTAACCCTAAGTCCGGTAATTCTGACGAAAGTAGATGTTTCATAACCAAAATAAATGAAATCAATATGAAGTATTAAAATTAAGAGCATTTACATTTTCTTCGTCGCCAATACCCTCCATTTTATCAACAGTTTTCTGTCTCTTTGCTCGAGATTCGGTAGCATCCGCTAAAGTTCTGTCTTCTCGTGACCTTCCAAAATCTTTCCGTGAATTCTACGTGAACAAAAGCCATACGTTCGATAAAAAAGCATTACTGGTACATACAACGGCAATATACGCAAATAAACCAAAGACGGTCAAAAGCGCGTTCGGCAATTATTACTTGGTAATTTGAGATGTTTTTGACCGGTAACTGAGGTCGCTTTTGAAAGTTGACGTTCAATTTCAACGCAATTATTAACAATATTTTTCACTTTTTGTACAGATGTTATTGGTCAATTTACTTGGCTATTGGTTTCAATTCTGCTGCTTTCGAAGATCATTGTTGAGAACTGTAGAATATTCGTTTGGAGGAAGGGAGGCTTACCAAGGAGACTTCCACCGAAAAGTAAAATAAATTAAGTGTCCGACTGACATTGCCCTAGAACAATTCGGTTATACCTACTAACACCATAACCTATTTGTTCATATTTAATGCCAAAAATATCCTTTCAGTCTTCATCTCAACTAACTTAAGAACTTAGGTTGTACCAAAATACAAACAGAAGAGGTAACTTAACATAATCTGCAAGCCTACATTTATCAGCATGAATATTACAAAGCTCTTTAGGCCAGGCATTAGGTGAATTGATCAATATCATTTAAGCAAAAATACAAGCAAGCAGTCATGCTGATACAACCATTTACACTGAACTGAACCTTGTGAAAGCGACCTTAGTTACCAATGAAAATTTTAGAAATTGAACGCACTTAGAGAGCGCCGACCTCATCTCAATTCCCTCCATATTTAGATTTACACCAAAAATAATACTCTCCTGCTTATATGATTCATTTGATTATACTCCTTAAACATAAAAACATACCCTTAGCATTAATAATTATGAAAGAAATTGCTTATATGTCTTCATTTTAATAGTAGACAGGTTCAGTAAAAAGACCTTTTAGCAACTGTTACTCCTTCATGTAGTTAATAAAAGATACGAAACGACAACCTATTTCGAACCGTTACTGGAGTACCACAGTCTCAGTTATGTTCTGGTGGTAGTTGCATGTCCGTGTAATGTTTTGTTACCTTACAGAGTTTCAAATTCCACAAACAGCTCTATTTTTCCTGCTCTGGTTGTAGTAATCGGAATCGTGTTACGATCTGGATCAAACTTTTCAAAATGACCGAGAATCTCACCTCGCTAAGGTCAGCCAACTTTCATATCATTCCTGCAATTTCTGACAGAGAACTTCCGCAACGAAATTTCAATTCTCATTTACCGCAGTGTTGACGAAAATTTCAAAGTGATCCTGGATCCAGGATTTGATCCAGATTACTACCAGAATAGAGTCACCACGAGCCAGTCAGAAGGCAAACAAATGTTAGAATATTCTGAGCGATACTCTCATAACTTTTAAGCTATTTCTCTAGCACAAAAACAGACAAGCAAACAAACAAAAAGAGACCCATAAACGCGGGCAAAAACTTTTTAGGGAGATAAATACCAAGGAACTAAGGCCAAAAGCGCGTTTAACCATTTCCGGTTTAAGCGTGTATGCTGGAGGGAGCATTCCAAATAATACATAACAAAACTACACGAACAACGTCAGGCCAAAATGCATGACATTCCAACAAGCTTCATCTTCAAGAGAGATCAGAAAGGTAGCACCAGTCAGTTCGCTACTTCCTATCATTAATTAAACAAGGAAATATAATTAAAACGCATCACACAGCCCTCAATAGGCAACGATCTCTGATACAAGTGCTCGCTAAAATGCCTAACGGAGGATAGAATCTTCGGAGTCGGTTAACGTGATTTCATACTCAGTTAACATAATGTTATAAAGTGAATTTTCCTGTACCTTTCTATCGCTGCTGACAGGTGTTTCCGAAAGGTTTGAGCTAGACCTTCCTGATTCCATCATCTGCTCATCTAGCATTGCTGCACCATCACCTTCCTTTTGTTGATGTTCAGATGCTTGATCAGATGGAAGTGATGAAGTTGTGGACATTTCCATGCCATCGTATCCCCCTGATTGTTGAGGAACGTTATTCTTTTTGTCATCTTTGACTTGGCTTTCCTACAAGACAACGACAAAAAAAAACAACAAACAGCCACGTCATCAGCAAAAAGGAAAATATACGCCCTCGGAATTTAGCAAGCAAGCCTTTTTTCATTCTTCCACAGTTGCAAACGTTGCTATATAGTAAATTAGCACTAGGGGAACATCGACAGAGTTCAGCTGCGCTGCAAAGACATCTGTTCAAGAGATTTGACAGCCCTGAATCTCAACCTCAATAACTGCCAAGCTTATTGCCTTAGAACGTTTTGTGTGGAAACAGGCCATTCATAAGGGCTCTTACTGAGACAAAAAAGAATGGACAAACACCATGTGGACCATGTAGCATCAGAATTCGACTTTGTTCGATCTGGAAGGGGTTGGCATGCGACTATCGGTCTATTCATCTATACAAGACGATGTAATAGCATCAGTTTCAATCGGTATCGACTGCACAACTCAATGGAAATCGAAGACTGACACAAACTCAATATAGTGCCTTATGGATTTACAAGGAATAAGGTTACAAACCTGGTTCATTTCGCTTTCTTCACTCGGGAGGCACTCGGGTTCCTTCCCTTCCTAGACACGACAAACAAATGATATCAAAATGTTTATGTTAAAGACAATACAATACTGATTACCTTATGGTCTGAAGGCATCACAGGGCAAGACAGAAAGTCACTAACACAAAAATTTAAGGCAGAAAGGAACCGTAAGAAGCATGTAAACAGCTAATGAAAGATACTGTTATGACATGAGTAATTTTATATCTATAATCAAGTCGGAAAGCATGATAGTTTAGGAAAGTTAACAAGACACTTAATGCAGCGGTTTGTCATATCAAGAGTCGTAAGATTTTTCTGAGCGTACGACGCAAGACACAATAAACTTTGTCATCCATGGCTTTTAGTGAGTCAACAAAGACCCGGACTTTTGAAAAAGACCCATTCGAACAAAGATAGAGACTGCTGTGTATTAACTCGGTTTCTACAGTAACAGGCGTCGGGGAGACATGGACGTTGGCGGAAGAAAGGGGCTGGTCGGATGTTTTTCAGCAACTTGACAGAACTTCACAAATTCTTTGCCCGATAACCGTCAAATTACAAAACGTTTCCGACTTGCGATGCCAGCAGCTTCAGCTCCATGGATACTAGGTTGTACTTAGCTACAAGTGATTTTAACTCTGCGGACTCTGGGAGGAAGCCTACAAAGCGGTTTGGTGCTAGTGGCTTAAGTCTATATCAATCGTTTCCGTTGTTTTAGGCTTAGTTATGTCAAAAGTTAAAAAGGAAAGACAGATCACAGCTTCTAGGAGATTTAGTGTTTACAAACCTCGTTCTCAGTTGGCATCTCCATTTCGCTGCCACCAGTCTCTTCTTCTTCAGTTGTTTTCTCGTCATCTTCTGCGACTTCCTCTTGATCAGTGATTTCATTGTCTTCACGAAAATCCTCTCCATTATCCACGCCTTCATCTTCATTTTTTTCTGAGTAGATAACAGAAAGATTCATCCATAGAATACTATGGTCTAGGCTCCCATTCTGAGAGACTGTTTTAAGCTTTCGAATTATGTCAAACAATCATTCTTCCGCCTCAAAATTCCCGTAAAATTTCATCTACAGCAAGAGGTCTGCATCCTGAGTCAAGAGAAAATATTGGTTTCACCACAATAAACAAGCCGTTGTTGATATAATGAAAACTACACCACAAAAACAAAAATACCTTCATGATCACTTTGAATGTCTTCGTTTGCTTGATCTAGATCAAGATTTTCCGGAATTTCAAAATCTTTCGGATCTTTCTCTTCCTGTTCACCATCTTCGTCAACTTGAACTGAATCCTCATACTGCTTAGTTTCATCCTCTTTATTCTCTTCATCAGCCTTTGTCTCGTTCTCCTTCCCTTCCTGTTCGCCTGCATAAATTTAAAAGTGCGTCGTATCTCGTGTAATAAAATTACAACAGAAGCAACATTTGTCAATCATTAAGGGATGTCACAACATATAGACTGAACACTTATTACAACGGACTCATTGACATCAAAACTATAATAAACTAAAACTGCGAAGAAATAACACAACAGGAATTAAACGGGCAGCATTTTGACACAAACCAGAATTTACGATCAAAATTAATTTCTAAAACTTTGTTTCAGACGTTATACGTGGATGTTGGATAGTGGATGTTACGTAACCTAGTATGGTCAATTATGGCGGACATACTGATCCAGAACCAAGTCACGTAGCAGGAGAATTCGTCACTTTGAAACAACGCTCTAGGGCAGTTAACGCTGCAAGAAACCTGTTTAGTTTTGACTAGAACCCATACGAAGAGACCTAGGTTCCATCCAGCAGTTCGTAATTTACAAAGTCTAGTGTTAAGGCAAAACAGACCCAAACAAGGATTTTGTTCTGTGCTGTTTCAAACCTGAACAAACTAAAAATTGTGATGATTTTCGAGCCGAATTGTTTAATTGGCATTTCTCGCAAATTTCTGTAGATCAGTGGGCGACATGCTAATTCCTTAAATACTTCTCCGAGTAAGAAGCTGTAATATGCAAAATTGCTAGCTAACCAACAAGATATAAAGACCATAAAACTTAACTATCTTCCAACCGATCACCCGTCACCTCACTATCACATGACGAGGTGCACAATCAACCTTTTCAGGCAAAAGCAACTCACAAGCTTGCGTTATTTTATGTTTGAATGACCTGAGAAGATCAACTTCACAATACCTTGATGATCATCCTTCGCGACAAGCTCTGAATCAGTGACAGCATCAGAACCAGGGCCTTGTTTTTCATCACCGTTCTCATCAAGATCACTCTCATCACCAGAATCTCCCCAAAACTTCTCATCTAGTTGCTCTTCATCCTCTCCATCAACTTTTCCTGCAGCATCATCGAGATCGTTTTCTTCCTCGTTGTCATCTTCTGAATCCCCTTTAGTACTTTCGTCTTCATCAACGTCCTGTAGTTTGCTCTCAAAATCGTCTGTCATCTCTATGCCATTATCCTCATTTGGAATATTGTCTGGGCCTTCGTCTTCTTGGTCACTTCCATCGACGTCTTTCTTGGTCTCCTCTAGCTGTTAATAACAACGAAAACTCACCGTCATGTATATTAGGCATGACCTTTGAAATTTCAGGTAACTTAAAAAATGTATTCTAACAGGCACTTGCTGCGCCGGAAACCTTCCATACAATAACCGTGACGTCCTGTCAAAATAACGTGCAAAGGGTGGTAACTGACTCAATAAGATTGGAAAACTTCAATTGTCTATACGATGCGTAATTGATACGAACTAGGTTTTCGCTTGTCACAAACAATTCAAGGCACAACTTGCAGTGGCCACTAGACGGTAAAAAGATCGTTATTTTGGAGCGTTTTCTTCGATAAAGTCGACAATTGAATCATTCCACAGTTTAATTGCACTCTCTCCTAAACATGACTTGCTGCCGTCATTAATGCTATGCTACAAATATTCTAAACTGGAAACGGGAATCCGTTGGCACTAACAACAAACGTCACCCCTTTGCCAATATATATTGTTCAATCGTTAAAAGCATTAACTGACATACTTCCAGACAAAATGCAAGGAAATAAGTCGCACCTGACTTTCGTCTTCAATTTCATTGCTGACATCCTTGGCTCCTTCTCCTTCTCCGATGCCTCCTCCCTTAATATCTTCGAACTGGGTTGCACCCTCTCCTGCTCCTTCGGTTTCTTCTGGTGGTACACAAAATCCCTAAAGTAAAGAAAAAACATCATACTGGATCCGGATTGCAATGTAAGTGCAAATACCGTATGTATTTAGCAAAGGTCTGCAGGAAGTTCAAATTGGCATAACTACCCCAAACCTCGTGAGAACAATTTGCACATTAACATTGGAATCAACAACAATTACGATGAAAGTGAAACACAAAAATAATATTCAATGGAAGGAAAATAAGAGGACAAAAAAGTCAATCCCATAACGTTTTTGTCTCACGCACAAAGGTGGAGAGGCATGTCAAGTCGTGACAAATGCAGAAATTATAGTTCGTGTTGTAATAGTGACATAAACTGCATTTTATTGCAACGAAAAGAATACATCCTTCATCTGACAATATTTCACATACTTAGAAACGCAAAAACCACAAGTAAACCAAACGTACCTCGCGTAACAACTGAGTCCACAGTCCGACCAAGACGGAGAACATCTTCGCACATGTTCTGTGCAGGTACATATAACGAGCAGCGAAATACTCAGTTGCCTTTAAAAACTGATCAAGAATTGGAACAATCAAAGTCAGATCCCTTGCAGAGACTGCCAGGAATTCAGAACATGATTCACAAACTTCGTTTACTAGAGAACGCAATCGATGGCTGACTTTTTCGATGTCTAGACAATTAATTTCTGACAGAAATGTGTCACACAAAGTTGGTAGCAGGAGGCCCTCCAAGTGATCTTGTGGAGTATCCTGCGCCGTGTCTTGATCGACTACGGAAAAAAATTTGAAAAACCCTCACTAGTACAACTTAAGAATCCATCATGTACTACTACTATTAAGACGCGAATAAACTGAAATTCTCGTTGATTGATCTCCTTTATCAAATTCTGTGTTTTCGGAGAGCGAATGGCACTAATGCGCTGATGAGTAGTAAAGTAATTGTAGATTGATAACCAATAGTTTAAGTTAAAGTTGTTATTAGGGTTATAAATACGCATTTATGTGCCCCTCAATATCTTCATTTCAGTCTTGTTTGTCCTGTCGGGGTTATGACCTAATATCTCTTTGGCAGCCTAGATTGCCGGAACATCAACATTACGCAAATTCGGGCAATCGCAGATAACATTGTTTAGGGAAATTTAAAAGCCTTACATGGAATGCAACTATCGAAGCACAGTAACAACTAACTTCGTTGCAATGAGGTATAAAAAAATCTACAGAGCCACCTCAATCCTTCTTCCATGTTAACATAATTGAATCCTCTAAAACGAGGTCCAACACGAGGTTTGTGCGGCAAGAAGTTCATAGCTGAAATAGTAAACAATAGTAAACATATACGATATACATGTTTTGAAGGGGAACTAGAATTGCATTCTATTTAAAAGGACAACACCAGCATGACCATCGCATGAGCGTCTACATGGGGGCAGGGGGCCATCCCCTGGAAAATAAGAAAAATGGTGGAAAAATACATGAAAAATACAAATGAATAAAATGAAATAAACATTTCTTAAGAGTTCATTCGGTTCAAGCAGATTTCTACTCTTGGAACAGGAACTGATGCCTAAGTTTAGCACGAACTTGTACGCGAACCCCTTCAGTACGATCTAGCGTTCGGAGTGCACTGTTTTCCTTCAATATTTCCCACCAGAGCTAATGTAATTACCCTTCTCCATGAAATAGTACTACCATGCTACATCTAAGCTCTTTCCTGGGAGGTCAATGCTTTCACCAGGGGAGGGGAAGACTCCTCCTCCAGAACGATGATATCTCACCCTTGCATTTTTTCTTCGGATGCTCATGTGTATACGTTGAATAAATACGTCACTGGAAATAGATTTCCTTTCAATACCAAATCTAAATCGGGGTTGTCAAGGGCGAATCCGGCCCCCTGAGGAAGTCTTGGATACAAGTCCTTGCTTGGTTGCTTCATTGCACTATAGGATGGAAAAACAAAGATACATATGGACGTAAGGGAGCGGAGACTGTGCCTTGGACCAGTTCCTCCGACTAAGCCTATCCTTCACGGTCTTGATAAAACATCCTAGCTTTCTGCGGTTTAATTTCCTCAAGTCAAGACCCACAAAAACCCGAGCCGCTGCCAGAGATGAGATAATGGCTGATAATGATATGACGAGGTCGGCAAATATAACACATGATGCACATTAGTGTCATACCGCAGAGTTAGTCTTTGACGAACAAAATAAGAAAATTGCAACTTTACAGCACTCCTGCAAAAGAAAATTTTTGACCTACGACATGCCAATAGTAAGGGTACTGAAACCAAACTGGCCCTGATAGAACCAACCGGAATACATTAAGTCCTGATCATGACGCCTTGCTTCTGTGGCGAAAGAATAAGTACCATTCTTTTCAAGTGTCATTCTAGTTTGACGGTTCTGGCTTAAAAAATGCTACCAAGAGAAAACGTACCTGAATTGATTTTATCAACACTACAGGCCAACATGGTTTCCTCCTCAGCTAACGAGGTATCCTCCTCAGCTAACGACTCCTGATATTTGAAAAGTTTTTGGATCGCAAACAAAGCTCCTTGGACTATTGGATGTAAACGGCGTGTTTGCTCTTGATCATTCATAACCGTGTCATCAATATCTTTATTTAGTAGAGAAATAAATACGAAATAAGAATATGAGAAATCAATACGAAATAAGAATTTGAGAAATCCAGACCACTCATACGACACAATGAGGAAAGGATAAAAAAGAAGAGCCTTCGACTACACAGTAGCAGAAACGTTTCCATAAAAATGTCTGTGATCTACGACCTATCTTCCGTTGTGAAACCTTACAATATTTCAACTCGATATACTTACAATTAAAATGAAAAAAAAGGTCAGCAACGATTCTTTATAGTAATTAATCAAAATGGATTTTATTTTTGTATTAAACGTAGCTAAAGTCAAATATTGCGTAGCCGAGTTCATCTCGATATGCGACAAACTCACCATACAGACATCTTCTCGAACAATCCCGGTGATTTGGGAGTTTGTTGGTTTTAACACGTGCGGCGATGTGGGCGAAGTATAAAGAGTATTTTGCTTGTGCTTGTTTTGAAAATTAGTACAAAATTGTGCAAAAATTTTAAATTTATCATTACACAAATGATCCCAAAAGAAAATAATTTTGGGGATAATTTAACGATTTTACGCTCAAATTAAAATAATAGCTACAGTTTAGAACGTAGAACTAAACCAATTATTACATTTCCATAGTTACGTTTAAGTGGGCTAAGCAAACCGTGTATACAACGTAATCATTAAAACTTTCAGTAATACGACTCATTTCTGGGCTTAGCTCTCACGGTATTTAAGCCGTCAAGGAGCCATCAATTGCAACAGACACAACAAAGCAGTCTGCACTTTAAAAATAACATGAAGACATTGCATACAACACTGTTTACTCGTAATCCCCAAACACCGCTCATGGCAAAGCTATCACAATATGAATATCCCTCATTGCGCTGTAGTGAATGGATGATCCTTTATGTCAGAAATAAAAGCAACAAATGTTTGGATAACAAAACTTGAAAATGTTTCACGATTACTATTACCATCCTTACTCTCTCTTGGCGAAAGGTACACTTTAACAACATCTGACTGTGCAAGCAGATAATGATAATCATCAATTTGACGATTGAGAGCCACCAAAACTGACGCAAATGACGTGGCAGGATCGAATCTAAAATGAAATCAAATTATTCCTTTATTATTTATGGTTCACACATACAGAATAATGGCAAAGGCAGAGCTTGCTATTTTGTCCTGTGTCAGGTTACATACTAGGTCAAGTTGCACACAGTGCAAAAATACGATATTTAAGCCGTGATCCCTTGAAAGAAGCTAACCCGAGAATTTCTACATGCTAGATGCGACATGTACGGACTAAGAAATTGGATAAACAAATGACGAGGTACAAACATTTCACTACTCAGGCTAGTGACTCGATAGCTCAGGTGGTAGAATGTCTGTAGTGCAACTGAAAGATTCAGGTTTGCGTCACAAATCGAGTTACCGTCCTTTTCAAGCTTCCTTCTATTAAAATTATTCACAGGCAATTACTGCGGCATAACAACCCAATCCTTTAGAATGAATGTGTTTAACTTTACACTGGCAAGATAAAGGAATAAGCAAAAGCATGGGAACGTTACTTGTAAAAAGGAAACGAAAAAAAACGACAATGTCTCTGAAGTAGTCAAGGGGAATCAAGCCCTCTGCGCACAAGCACTCAAATGTGTCACCTTGACATACATGAAAGGGCTCTGAGGAATTCTACTGTCGTAGGCCACCTATCTGTTCATAAAATTTCAATGTAAAATGCCGACCAAATTGGCAGTTCAAATAGTCAGTCACGTGATATACCACATTACAGGAATATACACATTACAGGAATATGGCAATGCATACATTTAAAGCGAACACTAAATTCTCTACAATTTTCTGTCGCTTTTACTTTGTGCTTGTATTAATAATGGGATGCAATAATTTCACGCGCGGATTAAATTTCGGTCCTTAAATTTCTTATGCCCGACTTTTCTCAAAATAGGGAAGAGTTTTCTGATCGTAAAGTCTTATCCACCGCAACTCATCTACTTCAATGTCACTCCCTAAATTGGATCCCGTTCCTCGGCTTCACGGTGTCCCACAAAATTTCCGCAATATCAAGTGTGTTCTTCACACTCTGGAAACTTTACCGCCTCGAAATGACTTTTCAAACCTTCCATACCTCCTTCGTTTTTTACATTTGTTTTTACATTATTTTTTCATGTCCTCCTTCTGTTTTTAAACTCAATGCTTGAAAAACGTTAGGAGTCGCCTTAAGCTGTCAAAGTTAAAATCGATTCGTGATAGCTGACGCCAGGAAAATTTGTCAAACTGGTTGCTGCGGAGCAGGGATTACTAAGACGTTTGGCAGTATCATCTATATGAATAACTATCCCTTGTATCCCTCAATTCGAGATACTTTCATTTAAAATTAAGTTAGATGCTGATTAGCTCCGCCATTGCCAGTCCCAAGACTGGATGAGAAAGAAGGAGGGTTGGAAGTGGGGCTAGCACCCGCATCCATAAAACTTTTTATGCTACAGAAACGACAGCAAGGGAAATGACTTCATCTGGCAGATGAAGCGACACATACCAGGTAACAGGACTTATGACGGAAGGGGACTAAAGCCGAGAGGACATCTCCAGCCCGAAAGCGCACCTTCTTAGGCCAAAGCACGAGATACGAGTTAAATGTTGGAATGTGCGGACTTTTTCCAAACAGGGAAGTTAGCACAAACAATGTATGAGATGAATAAATACAATCTGAGCCTGCTTGGTGTTACGAACGCAATATGGATGGGAACAGAGAAGCCAAGACTGGACACTGGGGAAATTATCATTTGGTCGGGAAGAAAAGATAAAAGCCATAAAGAATAAGTTGCCCTCATGATCAACAAGAAGCATGCCAGTACCTTACTGCAGTAGAAACCTATAAGCAAACGCCAGCTCTATGTGCGACTGAACTCCAAATATGCCAAGCAGGGAGAGCGATGGGGGTCCAGTGGACCCTGATCTCAGCCATGGAGGACCAAAAAAAGTAGATGACCTAGGACTTGTATCACACAGGCATCAGGACGTCCAGAAAAAGACAGGATAAGACTGGCAACATCACTGGACTCAAGAACAGCGATATGAAGAAACTAGTCACAAGGAAGAATACCATGAACAACAACCCGGTCACGTGAGCGGCAAGCCACTGAAGGACGTGCAGGAGTTTGTCAACCTGGGCAGCAAGGTGACAACAGATGGTTACTGCGACCAAGAGATCAAAACAAGGATCAGCAAGTCAACCCTTTGCCATGCTCAAGCCCGTTAGAAGCTCCACTCTAAGTAAGTAAGCTTCATACATATGTTTTATTTCAATTTAGCATTTCTTTACAACAGGATAAGTCAATCGGTCTCAA
>JANTCA010009180.1:3024-28149 GCA_024741275.1 Chironex yamaguchii
ACATGATTCAATCTAGGCTATACTAGAACAGCAACATGATTCAATCTAGGCTATACTAGAACAGCAACATGATTCAACGCCCTACGCTTCCTTCCCCTGAAACTAAGCACCTTTATGTAAGATTACGGATGCAAATATTTACGGGCTAAAATCATCACACTATTTAGGGAAGCCTCACAAATCAATTTTTTAACCAGAAAAGCCCCCCGCTCACGGAGTTTTGTCCGATCCCATCTCCCTCGCTAGCAACGTTTTCAAAATCTAATTTCTCAAAATCGACGTTTTCCAAAATATTAGTATTTTTATGTAAATGCACAATTTGAGCTTACGTGTGACAGAAACCGGGCCTAGATTTTTTTGTTAGCGTACTTTTATTAGACTTTTTACAGAAAGTCCTTTAATTCTTCAAAGTCTTATGTATTAACAATTCGATGTTTCCTGTGACAAAAAAAGTCCAGTACACACCCCTTACCCTAGACGCCTAAGGGACGTTCTGGTTGAAAAATTGATTTTTAAGTCTCTCCTAAAGCAGCTACAAGTAGGCCATAAAACTTGCAAATGATTTGTACAATCCAAGTATGAACCGTTTCAAATATTTTTTACTTATCTTATAGCCTAGTGGCAAAAGTTGTGCTTAAGAAAGCCACAGATTTAAATTAATACTACTGACAAAGCCACTAAGATGTAGTTTGTGGTACTCAGGAATTGAAGAATCCTTAAACACAGCATAACCAACACAGGCCACTAATGTACCTTGTAGTAGCTACACATTGTAAACAAAACCACAATTTCTTAATATAAGGTATAAGCATACTCTTTTCAGGATTAGAGGTTTAACGTACTTCCTTGACACATACATCGATCACGAAGTTTTAACGAATAAAGAACTAACAGGGCAGTGTAGTAAAGTACAAATAGTGAACATCCCAAGATAGAAATCTTAGTTATATTAGTAAAGCTTAGACACAATTGAACCTGTATGGAGACATAACGAGGTGGCTGACGCTTCAAGTAGTTAGTAGTCAAATAGATCGACTCTGATTGCTTGACTGAACTGAACATTATCACACAAGCATGACGCTTGCCATAAAAAGTATATTTATAAGAGCACCAAATCAAAGGAATACTCATAAGCACATTAAAGAGTCATCCTTAACATCTTAATATACTACGAAGGCCAAATCAAGTATGCAAATCATTAACAAAACAGAAAACACACGTCTTTAAACAACTTGACAAGTCAAAGGTACGGACTTACCTCATCGTGAAAGTTGTGATATACCTGAAACAATAAGAGAAATAATGCAAAAATAAATTAGTTAATGCTTTTACTGAAACAATCCACTTTGTGGATGGCTTTAACCGAAATTCATTCTTTAAAAGAAAGACGTCGCTGCATGTTCTCAAGATGTCTTACTCGGAAACTAAGGAACCTGGAGGATCTTTGGCCAATAAGCAAGTACCAGTAAACTAAATAAATAGCAATTACGTACTAGAAACCCTCAAATAAGATTTTGAAAGGTTAGAAAGCCACTTAGCCAATTTATGATGAGCAGATCCAAGTGGAGTGTTGTTCTGACGTGAATTTTCAGAGGGTTGTTCTCCAGGCATTTATAAGAGATTATGGAGTCAACAATGGAGCAGATAGTTTTACCTATTAATTCCTATGATAAAATAATCAAGAAAATTTTGCAGAGAGAGAGAGAGAGAGAGAGAGAGAGAGAGGGGGGGGGGGTACATACAGAAAGTGTATAAAAAGTGTAGTGCATAAAAAGTATGCAAGCATGAAAGTGAGAGGGTTTGAAATGTTGGACACTTTAGTGCATACATATGATGTAAACGAGCCCCTTGCCGAGAAGTAAATTTCTGAAAAGATCGTGAATCTGTTAAACAGAATTTTTTTGCATGCATAGGTGCTGAGGATAAATTTGGTAATCAAACTGTATGTATAGCAGTACAACAATATCCTTAGTAGGACTCTTCTAACATGGTGTATACTATTATGACTGTTATGGTAATGCATAACAGGATTAGGATAAATTTCTCCATTTGCAACAATTTAACGAAACGATATACAAAGGCCCTTTATTTCAACATATAGCAAAACCTTGTTATCAATAATCAGTTATGCACTGAATACTTGTAAACTAGCTCCATCTTTCACTCAAACAACCAGGTTTAATGAACCCTGATTTATCAGAACATTCCATCATATTAGGGCCATGATCATATAAAAACACATATCCCTTTCTACAATTCAACTTCAGCACTATAAGAGCTATGGAATAAAAGAATAGCAACTCAAGAAAATCGATCAGATACCTAAATGAATCTATTGATATGTGGTGAATATTAGTAATGTAGCTCAGTTCAGCAATGGGAGATGCAAAATGTCAATATTAAAGCAATAAGCCAGTGTTACATCTAGGCAGCAAAATTAGATTTAACAAATGTAGATGTTACAACACCAGATGTAAGCCACAAAGATCAGATGTCCTTGATTATCCACTACGTCACCGATGATTTTCAATTAGATGAACATCTGGAAAAAACCGTGACACTGCCTGACAAAAGTGGCAATAGCATGGCAAAAATGGTCATCAAATCTTTATAAGAGCTCAATTTGCCAACAACTAGTGTGTGTTTTCAGTGATACGTCACAACTGCATCTATATCTGGCATCTACAAGGGTGCTCAAGCAAAGTTGAGAGAGCATCTCCACACCAACATGCCATACATCCCATGTCTTGGGCACAAATCAAATATATGTGTTGAGCATGTTTGTAATGAATCTTTGCTAGCAGAATATTTCTTTTGTACCTTACAGGAACTGTACAACTTTTTGACCAAGAGTACTTCCCATTTCAAATACAAGAATTGTATGATAAATGCACTATTGCTGAAGAGCTTATTGCAAACCAGGTGGACAGCGAGAGCTGTAGCAATTCAAGCTGTCTGGCCTTGCCATGAAGAATTAGTGGATTTGCTTGAAGACATGCGAGATTCAGATAAACGCGATCGTGATGCTTTTCTTACTGACACCACACTTTGTACAAAGTTAAAACCATTTGATTTGATCCTAATGTTATTGAAGAATGTTATGCTAGCATTGAAAAATGAAGCCATGGAACTCAAAGAAATCGAGTCTGACCTCATCAATGGCATAATGCAAACAGCAGAGATTCTCAAGAGAATAAGACTAGACAAAGAAGTTGTGAATGGGATCATAACCATTGCCATTGATCAGTGCAATAACATGTACAGAACTGATTCGGAGAGAGAGTACGCCAAGCCACACAGGCCAAGAAGAGTACCTGCAAGGTTGGAAGAGAATGTCCAATGCTCATTTCTATGCTTTCAAAAGCCATTACCACACTGAAATGTTTAAGATTATTGATAGACTCAGTGTTGAATACAGAGAAATAGAGAGAGCATTGCACGAATCCTTCGGATTTCTTAAATGCCTGCTTTCAGAAGTAATGCAGGAAACTACAAAAGCCAACTTCATCAAATTGTGTGAGATGTTTCCCGGAGACATTAAAGATCCTGATTTGCTGTCCACTGATCTTGCCTACATGTGCACTGACATTCAAAAGACAGAGACAAAATCGATAAGTAAAGTAGCCAAAACACTAGTAGGCAGAAGGTATCTATATCCACAACTTTCCAGAGCTTACCAACATGCTATAACTGCACCAGTAATGAATGCTCATTTTTAAGAATGAAGCTGGTGAAAACTTACTTGAGATCGACAATGACCAATGATCTGGATAACCTGATAGATTACCACATGTGAAAATGACATTGTAGACAATATTGACATCAATAACCTAGCTGATAAATGGTTAAACATAAAAGCGATCTAGTGTCTAATGATTAATTTATTTGAATTAATCCAATTTTTTTCAAAAATTTCAGGTGAACACCATCAAAATCACTTATTTTTGCAACTCTTCTTTATCCATGAGCAGATAAAACAGAACTTATGTGCATTCAAAAGAAAGTTATGGAGAAGAATATTTTAAACATTGATGTTGACAGGTAATAGCACGTTTCTCAGCTGTAAAATGGGAGTTCAGTTTTGGTAAAAGGATATTACCTAGCACTAACAAAAGCATGACCCTGAAATGTTCCATGGAATCAAACCTTCCTCAACCCCCGAATATGCATCTGTCTCAAACTTATTGGCCAGTAACACTGCCACTTTCTACACTCCCCCCAAACAAAAGGTGCTTGCTCCACCCATGGTTACTATATACCGTTTGCTTACAGTGATATTTGTTCCAGTCATCTTATTGATTCTGTACATGTGCTTGTGGAACTCGGGTCCATGGGAGTCATGATCCTTGAAAGAAAAGAAATATCATAGTATACAAGTCAATGGCAACATAATGTTAAGTTACTACTAATGGGAGGGGGAAACACAGTTTTTCCATGCTATTAACAACTTGATAATTTAATAATTTGCATCAATTATGCGTATGAAAACATTTTTAAAACACATCTACGGTAAAATTAATTGATAAAAAGTGTAACTTTAACATCCCTTTGAATGATCCATCTGCAAATTTTTGACCTTCATGGCCTTGATTAAATGACATTTTTTACGGCAAAATGAGGAGTAGGTAGTATATAGGCAATATTTATATAAATCTGGATATGGGTGACAATAGAAGTCAAAATCCAGGTAAAGTCAATGAGTGTGAATGGTTTCTAAGGGTGATTTAACACAATTTAGGACAGTGAATGGATGTCTGTTTGTTCCTTTCCCAACACCTCTTGCATACACTTTTTCCATTATTAGTAACTATATAAACAATGACTGACATCAAAACAGAATATCAGATACAGGTCATGAATAACAATCATCATGGGACTAAGCACTGCTTTAAACTTGTATGAAAGATTTACAATTAACTTGAGAACAACCTAGGATTTGCAGTCTGAAGATTGCATATATCATCCATCCCAACTCCATTTATACCAGAACTATTCTAGTAATCCCTGTCTCAGGAGCTAAAACTGCCATTGTGTCAGGCAGCAGTTGAGATAGAATCAATATTTGGTCCCAGAACTTTCAACCTCTGAGCTAGGGAGATCTGGAGATTATAAGATTCTATATAAAAAACTAGGAGATTTAACCAAAATCTGTGAGATTAGAGTGGAGTTTTCTTATTGTGACAACATGGACCTCATGAGAGTGGTATCCAATTGCCAATTTTGAGCCTTGAAAAAGAACGAAACTTGCCATTAAAAATAAAACATACTACTGTCTCTCAACTGAAGTTACTACACAGAGGTCATACTGTTATATGTCTTGGTACCATTTTAATAAAAATATAAAAAGTTCAGGAGAAGCTCTCCAAATAAAGCATTCAGCATACTTTGGTTTCCTCAATATGTCACTGTCACAGCCAAAACACCTTATAAGGTATTGTCACAATTTGTCTTGTATTTGACCACATCATGATCTGTTTTGGTTTGGATGCCAAACGTTTTGTTGTGAGTATGATAAACGTGTTAAGAGAAAGTGGCAAAACTACCTCCTCAAGGTCACTTTGCTTTAAATGGGTGTAACCAGATAACTGATTGCATAAAGAATTTCTATTTCTAAATTTAACAATGACCTTGTTCCTTCATGTTTATTCTCTGTTAGAGCAATGGATGGTAAAAATGGTTTGAGGTTGGAAGGTTTGGGGTGCTAAAGAAGGAAACAAATTAAAACATAAAGGAAAACAGGTAAATGTTTTAACTTCCTTGCTTCCTCACACACATACAGGGAAATTATTCCAAGGCATTTACCAATATTTAAAAATAAAGGCATTAACTGATTAATTAATGAAAGGTTACAGATCATGATGCATTACAAGCAAATTGTAAAAGTAGCCTAAACCACATGACTTATAAACGATTTCATGGCTATGGGGGCCATTATGAATTGTTGGAAAAGTGAGACAAAATGGCGGATTCACAATGACAACATAAATTACCCATACTTCTTTTGTTGTCAATTTTATGTTTAACATGATAAATTAGAACAGATTTATACCCTTTATAATGATAAAGTGTTTTTTGTTTTGAATATACAGTTATTTGTTTGTCCTTTGCTGTTTTCACATACTTTTCTTTTGGTTTCTGAAACTTGGCAAAAGTGGTCTAATACATACAACAAAGGCAAAAATGGTATTTGAGTTATGCAATGTGCTAACTATTGTAATTAATACTAGAATTATGACATTTTGGTAGCTGATAAAACCATAAACATTTAAACATGTTTTAAATTTCAGGACATTATATTTTAATAGAAAGTTGCTAAAATACAGGCTAATTGCATGTCTCAGAGGTAACGACGTTTAGTTGAAGTCCCACAGTAAATAATAATATTTAATGAATTTTTTTCTTTCTATTTTTTTACATAGATGGGTAGTTCTCATGAAGTATCATTTATACCCTAAAGTAAAGTTTAATAAGCAATACAAAAGTACAGTGGATAAACATAATTTACAATACCTTGTTATTTTGTGTAACAAATAGAAGAGCATGGATCATTTCATGCTAAATAGTAGAAACATAAAAGAAATAAGATGAGTACGTTTTCAATTCATACAATTTAACAATCATAAATATTGGACAATACAAAATAAGTAATAAATAATGCAAGACCGTTTTAAAGATATTGATTAACTGCAACTGTCAGTCTTTCTAGTAATCAATGTGGATAATTTTGATTACAAAGACTATAATGTAGGCTTTCTCTGAAAGTATATAGCAGCACTGTTTACCATCACCTGCCTCATTCCATTTTTGTATGCTGTGGTGTTTGGCTATTTTTACTAGAATTCAATGTGGCTAGGGTAAACCTACATTGTGTCTAGATATTTAACTTCAGATAACCTATGATGTTAAAATTTTCCCTGTACTGAGATTCAAACACTGATCCTTGGGCTTATGTTAAACAAATACCTGAATCAAAACAAAAGGTAAAGGTATAGTTGAAATGATTTCAGTATATCAATATTTTAACATGTAATTAAAAGAATAAACACTTAAAGGTGACAAGCTACACAATGTGATATTTATGCTGTTCCTATGAAAGCCTGATATTGCAGTTTATAATACTATAGTCATATATGGTACACCTTCCGAAGAGATTGGTATAAGAAAAACAACGGACAGGTATCATTGGACAATGCTTAAGGACATTTCACTAATGTCCTTTGAGAGAAAGCACAATCTTAAACCAAGTACTTACCAGTAAAGTTTGAACCAAATCCCTTCTGGGGCGAAGTTTTAATAAAGGCAAACTTAGCCTGACAGAACAAAGACCTCCTTTTCCTTCATAGCAACACAATCCAGCACACCTGTCATGAAAAGAGGCTTCGTTAGATAGACAGATTTGATCACATTCCTACTTAGAGTTTCAATTTAGTAAGCCTACCTGTCAAGAACAGAAGTAAATCTATGTACATGATCACTGGAATGTCAAACCCAGGTTTCAAAACTGTAAATCTGACGTCTTTCCTGCTGAGGTAAACAGCTCAATAGCAAAGGTCCAAAGATTATAAGTCTTCTAACCCGTATTACCACTCTTGTTATTGGGTGTCAACTATTGGTATATAAACTGTTAAGGTCAAGGAAAGGCATTAGATTTACAGTCATAGAACTTAATTTGGACATTCCTACAATCACAATTATAACAAACACAAGATAAGTGGATCATATGCCTAACTATTTTGTCTGCAAGGTCGATATTTTGGGGCAAAAAATTGCCATAGTTGATTAAGGTCCAACTCTTGTGTCCTACATTTTAATGACCATTTTGATCAAATAAATCTTACTGACAAAAGCTGTCCTTGATAAGCTGAATGTTCTCCAAATATCTTGCCTATGTGGCATAATGAAAAGTAGCTGTCTGCAACCACTGATGAGTTCCCAGATCTGCGAGTCATATAATTGCCAACCTACCATTGATTGCATAATACATAAGAAAAATTTACACAGGCTCAAACATGTGGCACTCATAATCCCATATGAATCTGTCACTATATTTTGTGGCACCCCAAAAACCGAACAGTGGCAATCAACATGCAGTGTTGCTAAGGACGTGCTGGGAACCACCATGGTTGCTGCCAGTCTCTATGGTCTCAGGGGACAGCACGGCTTGGTCAATTAGGGAAACAACATTTTGCTGATTAAAGAAACTAAGAGTTAACTGGTCCTGCATCACTGAAGTGTTTTTTGATATCACAGACATTATCTTGCTTGGTACTATCATGGATCCTACCCAACTTTTACGTTATGACAACTGCAATAAAATTATACTCAAACATACCAGACGTGTTACATTCATGTTAGGATGACCAAGCTGAGATGAGTAAGTATTGAAGAACTACTACTGAGTAAAGCATCACTACTCTTCTTCACAAGCTAACACTGGCTTTGTGAACATTTATTGCATTGAGAAACTACTCAATACGGGCTTACCATAATCTCCACTATATCACAAACAATTGAAAGAGTTATTTATATAGATGGAAATTATTACAACTGAATCAAACATACACGCACCCCAGTAGAAATTGTTGGTAAGATTTTAAATGTAAGTCTTCCCACTTACAGTGTCATCCTTGGACTCCATCTGACTTCGACACCATCCAGTTGTCCCCAGAAATACTCACGATTAAATTGAATAAATAACTGATGGATATCTGGGTTAGGATCAATAAGCTCCCACGATTCGTCAACTATAGAAAGGGCTTCACTATTTAAATTAGAACTAAAGCATGTAACTGTACTAGACTGTCTTCTTTCATCCACAACCTTTACTTCATCGCCTTCTTCGATTGGCTCGTCATATTGTAAACTCAGTGCCAGAGCATAATCTAGGTCCACCTCAGACATGATTTGTAATTGTTTTCAAAATTGTAAACAACAGTGAATATTACTTGAAGTCATTCCTTTGAAAACAAGAAACCGATCAGATTTAGATTCTCAACACCAAAATATGACATCATCATCTTGTAATTGTAGGACTGGGACTCGATATTTTCCCGCCATAAAAGCGAAAAGAGGCTGTTTGCTGAGGATGATAAAGCCAAGGCGACACACATGACCATTGACTCCAGGGATTGACGACAGATGGGAGAGGACGTTGCCCAGCTGTGGGACCTCTCATAGGTGTGCACACATACGCACACGCTTGCAGGCCGGCAAAGTAACAAGTAAATTCTAAATGTAAGCAAGTGGTTGCTACGAACATGGCTAATAAATTCCGTAGTGACGTAATCATCAAATTACGACCTGTTAAATTCATCTCTGAGAAACGGCGTCTCAGTTGTCAGAGCATCTGCCCGGTAAGCAGAAGTTCGCGGATTCAGCTCCCGCCCTAGATGATTTTTTTCTCAAAAAAACCCAGTTTAACTTTCATTTTAAGGCAAGTCCCTCTATTACCTATGTTACCATAGCGCTAGGAGGAAATACTTGAAAATTTAGTAATGGAACTGGAATTTTTGCTGACTAAAGGATAAAATGAAATAAAGCCATGCTTTATACATCCATAAGTGCTCTTCAGTTTTAACGTGATGCATTAATTTCTAAGTGAATTAAATTAAAGGGTATAGTATACTGGTTTACGAAGGAAGGCTCTATTCTTAGCCTTCACTTATTAACAATGATGCTTTTTATGCTAAATTACTTCATATCACAAAGTCTTTTTGCGGCACAAAACTTGAAAATCGCCTTGAAGATTTGCGACATTGCGCTAAAAACATACTTAAAAGCTTTTTAAAACCACTACTCTGTAGGCAGAAAGGGTTCATTTTTCACTTGGACTCTTCCAATAATGTTTTGTTTCTTCATTTTCTCATTCTTTGTTTCCTTCCTTGTCTAGGATTGCCTAGTTTTGCTAAATGTTTCGTATAAATAAGTTGCCATATGCATATACTTTCCTTTCTGACGTTTCATACTCTGAAGAGTGTCAGACGAACAAAGCTTTTATGTTTTTAGCGCAATGTCGCAAATTTTCAAGGCGATTATCAAGTTTTGTGCCACAAAAAGACTTTGTGATAGTCTTGGTATAACATAAATTATTGTGAATTATTCGATTCTCTCTTTATTGATTCATCTAAAGTTATGGGTTTAGATAAATTCGCGAACATGATAAATGCATCATATGTATCACATCACATATCGTAAATACATCATTACATATACGGAGTGGAAAACATTGCCGTAGTTAAAGGTAGCTCAAATAAACAATTTGAAATTTTTGTTGTCACAAACTGCATCGTCGAGGAGTTAGATAGATCTGTCATGTCTCTATAGGTAATCGAGTTGATTCTGGGCGTTGGTAAGGCTTGAGAGTGTAGGACTTATATTAATAGGTTACAAAAAAGAAAACGTATTTGTAATTGAGTGAAGAAGCATTCAAGTCTCTTTATCGCTGTAAAAATATTAAGGTCGAAACGGCGTACCAATAGAAATTCTTATATCTTTTAGTATCTCTGTGTATGTAAATTATAGACTGTTCGGCATACATGTCAATCTTGAAATACAACTTATCCAGTGTTTTCCAGAGGTATATCTTGAAAGGAAGAGGGTCCATTATTTTACTTTGTTATCCTTACCATAGGTTCTTTTTGGCAGAAGGCATTAACTGGATGATATATTTCTTGTGGTCTATCTTGACTCAAAGTGATTTATATGTTCAATAGGAAGTCTGAGAAATAGTACTATTCAAGGATGTTATTGAAGTAAATTACTAGTGGTGTGGAAAGAAGTGCATAATTACTATTGAGGTTTGGCACGTACTATAGGACTTTCCAAATTTTTGTGGTTCAATAATTATTTCCTTTTGCTGACGGAAATTTCCGAAAACAACTTGGACGCATTAATTATTACCGCTACATCATCTGCTAGGGAGTCGATGGTATTATTGCTAAATGCTACACTCCACTACATGTAGACGTCGGAAAACTGGCCATGCCATATTTGAAGCCCTATGATAATTTTAAGTTAGCGACGTAGTTTGGCCGCAAACCTAAATATAATCTGAATGCCATGATAGCACTGGATAACTTTTTTGCAATGTGGATAATAACTGAAGCTAAATTTCTAAATTGTTTGGCACAGAAGGAAATGTGTCAAGTTTTCAACCTGGATACTATTTTAGGGAGGTTAGCATCTAAGGGTTAGAGGCCTACAACCGTATGGTCATCAAGTTAACTTACTTTTGTTGCTTTTGGAGGACTACCATTTGCAATTTTATATTGACTGAGTGTGCAGTAAGAATCTTCTAACGACAGAACACTTCCACCCAATAAGGCACTACATCTTCATCGCTCTTTTGGCTGACCATTTCTCGTTACTATGACAACAGGGCAAAGCGAGGCTCAGTCACCATCCTGCACAAAAACAGTGAACTCCAATTGACAGAAAACCAATGAGGTACGAGAAAAACTTTTCAGAAAACTGATGATGGTGAGAATTGCAACTATCCAGGATAAATACCAAGAGCAATGATACAACAAGGCATCGGAACTTGTCCCAAACATTGTTATCGATGGTTTTAGAAACAAATAGTAGGTGCTGAGTTGTGTCTCTCGAGACAAGATGGACGGATTCCTCAGAGGAGATTTCTTGTCCTTACCGCCTGTGGAATCCAACCTCGTGAGAATTTTTACGAGCTCGACGTTTACAGGTATGTGAACTGGATACAGTTCGAATGATTCAGACAACAGACATCTATTGCCAAATACGGATATTGCTAACATATAACCAATATACTATATAGTTCATAGTATGTTGTTTTATGACTGGTGCACAGCTGTTTCACAATGGAAGCCAAGTCTGTTTAGGCTTATTTTCGTACCATGCCGCGTGAATTCTTTGATATCTTTTGAACCGTTTACGGTATTCCAAAACCGCTCTCAAAGTAGCAGACGAACCTTGTAAACAAAACCTTGGGATTTGGTGTCGTATTTTCTATTACATAAACAAAATGCCGACCTGACGTTTAAGTTAAAGAAGAGGTTTTCATCTGGGGGCCAGGAAATTTATGAAAGATGAAAAAATTTTGCGCATCAAAGCCCGGTGGTATACCGGTAATGTTGTGTTGGAGACAAACGTTTTTAAATGACCCGGCCTAGTTGTGTTGGTGCAACCCAGTATCTCCAAGAGAGAAAAAGGTGTATAGTATGCCTGACTTGAATAAATTGTTTTGGCTGAAGAAAAAAATGTTGTTTTGGCTTTTAAAGATTTTAACTCTGTTTTTTCCTTCCGTGTTATTCTTTTCATGCAATCTCAGGTATTTAAATCATGTACAACCCCGTCTTTTCACAAAAACACAGAAATACAGGTTGTCTAAAGTAGTCATACCTTCTGGAATGTGCATTGCCTGGTAGTAATTTGTCAGGATTTGATGGTATTGTAAACTCATGATTAAATACAGCTTGTGCAAAATAGTCATGTACTCTTGAAATGTGAATTTAAAATGCCCTAAGAAAAGTCATAAGATAGCAGAAATTCTCAGAAATGCCATGTCTGCACTGCTCTTTGCAAGATTTAATTTGCCCACGTTGCCTTAGTGTGACAAATGAAACTAAAACTTTACCAATTCTCTGCCTTAACTTATGCAAAATATTGTGAAAACTGGGTATGAACATTGCCTGGTTTACTGAAGGTTCCAGAAATTTGGGTCACACCATGTTCATTTGGGGTAATGCCCCTTGGACCATGCTCCTCACCAGTCATGAAATGGCAGTGATCTTTCAGTTCTGATAATGCTACTGATTAAAGATATTTTAGTTTAAGGTATAGCAGAAAGTGAAAACTTTATTTAACAAAACAGAATAATTTAAGAATAAACTTTACCAGAGTTTAAAACTATGAACATCTGCCCCAGGGACAGATCTAGCTCAGAATCTGAGCGTTGCACAAAATACCTGTCATCACTGTAACACCCATTTCACTTAAAAAAGTAGCAATTGACTAAAGTTGAAAAATGAATATCAGTATTGATTTCCAATGTGGTTAATGTTGTTAAAAAACACACAGAACTCACAAAAGCCAAGGTAATTTTTTATTCAAGGATACATACATACATACATACATACATACATACATACATACATACATACATACATACATACATACATACATACACACCCATACATAGCTTAGGATTTAAAATTATGTAGGGGAAGAAATGAGTGTTTGATTTATAAATAATTTGGTTTTAAGATGATGTAATTTTGTTATTGCTGTATGTGAGTCAAGAGAGGCAAGTCCTATTAATTTCTAGATTTAAGCTAAATTTGAAAATTGGAGAACAAACTCAACTCCACAATTCTGATAGCAAAGGTAGAGAAAATGCCACATATTTACATGACCGACATCATAACATATGCAGGAAAAAAGAAATCCAGCATACATGCCCTTCATTCTCTTCTGTTACTCTCACAACTTCCTGATTACTTGGTCAATTTACCCTTGTCGTTGATGAAAGCAATACTTGCTTTGCTGGTAATCTTTAATTGTTCAATCTTCTCCTTTCAGGGACACTCTGATTTAGTTTGTTGTTGATGCAGCTTATGTTAAATCCAATAAATAACATTTTTGGTGTGAAAACAAACAGTCAAACCCATCGTTGCCATCACTTCATGGAATGCTTGCTCTCAAGTGTAATGTTGTTATGTGGTACCCAACCACATAACTTGTAGCTACAAAAGGCCTATTGGCTAGTGGCTGCCATTTGAATTCAAGTGTTGCTTACTTTGACTCCTGTAGAAGATGGATTTTTGATTGGTTTATAAGGTCTTGCTGTCACTTTGACAAGAGCAAAAACTGAACCCACTGTTACTCCTGCCGTTTTTCAAAACTAAATACTTGGTGTTCATTGGACTAAATGAAACCTCACAATATCCCTATTAACTGTAGAATTAAGCCTCTGTTCCATTATATTTCAAATCTACAGTTTACCTACTTTGAAAACTACTTTGAATTATTACACTTTAATGGGAAGGTTATACTTTATTGTTTCCTGATCAGATATTTGATACAAATTTTGACTGTTGGTTGAGCAACAGTTGCAGCACTCTGAATCTGCTCCTGTGTCTTCCACACAAAGTGTAAAGTAAATGCTGCCTTGGAAATATTTGGTGAAATCTCCAATTAAATTGATTAAAAAATAAAATAATTTTTTGTTATCCTCCTTTCCTCCTGTTAAATACAAGGACCTGAGTTTCCAATATTACACGCAATGTTGTTGCTAGTTTGTGTACGTTGGTGTAATTGCAAGCAAACCAGGAACACAGAAGCAATCCAAAATGGTTACACCTTCTGTTATATTGTCATTGGAACTACAAGGAGAGCCTGAAGGAGAGCTTGAGAACAACAGTGCACAGTTGTGCTTTGTCTTCTGAATCGGAGAAGAGTGAGCATGTATAGAACAAGGCTTAGAAGGGAGTGTCCAAAGAGAGCAGCTGGGTGTGAATTCAATTTATATAGAAGATCACATGCATTGAAAGGTGCAGTTGTGAGTTACGTTATATTCACTGTGGATTGACAATCTGCCATCAACATTAGCTATTGAACATGATGTGATATCCATCACCGTAATCTATTATGCTTTATGGGACTGATTTGAGATAGATCTGATGTTTTGTTAAAAGGTATTTGGATTATTTGCTTTATTTGCATGAGTAGTGATAAAGAGGTTGTAAACATGTCAGTGTTGACACATTGTGTTTTTTCACTTTTAGATATGTGGGTAGAAAGAAACTACCTCATGCAAAATGTTTATCCCAAATTACGTCAATATTGTCAGCAGCTTGGACTTGAGTTTGAAGTTGTGGACATGAGATGGGGAGTAAATGATGATATGAGTGCAGATCACATGACTACAAAGCTGTGTCTTAGGGAGATTACTACCTGTCAAAGGCTCTCCAGAGGACCAAATTTTGTGGTAAGTGATTTTCAGCAATGACTATAAACTAAAGCTTACTCTTAATTTTTGTATTATGAAACTATGGTAATGTTCCATGAAGCATTCCTGCTGAGTTGTTTGGAAGAGCACAGAGGCTTTGAGGAATGGACTGATCAAACTATTAACTAATCTGGCTGTCAACCATGCACATTAGATGTATGTGGTCAAAACCTTAATTAATTATGCATGCCTTACTTGGACTCCTCTAAACAAGGCATTTGAGGAGGAACACCTGTATGACACACACAACCTGTTTAAGCAACAGTGCACTATCAAGTACATCAAATGGAGCGGACTAGACTTGTAAGTCCACATGTTTGTGTGCCCCATCACAGTATTCATCAATACTCATGGAGACAGCACCACTGAATGTTGAGACTGAAACAATAAAGCAGGTCCTAGGGCTTACAGGCCTGTTTCCTAGGTCAGTATTTTTACTGTCTACAGTACTGTTGTGTAAGCTTATAATGACAGTAATTATAAGAAGGGTAACACAGAATGTTGTGTCATAGAAATATATTGATTTTATATAATATATATATTGTCCATGAATAGGCCTTATTGGGAGAAAAATATGGTTTTAGACCACTGCCTAATGAAGTCAAGAAAGAAGAGTTCGAGCTCCTGCTTGATATCATTAAAGAAGATAAGGAATTCAGTCAAAGTAGCAGTCTACTTCAGAAATGGTTTTGGGAGGTATGATGTGTACTTTTGATTTCCTTAACTGTTCAAGTAAAGTTAGACTTATGTTTACTACAAAACACATTTCTTGAAGATGTGTGTATGAAGAGGTGATGTAGTTTTGTAGCAGAAGTCTGTAATAGCTCTTTCTTTGTATAGTTAATTCAAGGAAGGCTACAATGGATGTGTATGTTATAAACTGGACGCTCAAGTTTTAGCCAATCATATACAACAGTTAAGGTTGAACATTGGTGCAAGGTTCATTGAAGCATTTAAAAATCTTAGATCAACCCCATAGTTTAACGATATTGTGAGGCAAGTATTACTTTGGTCTCTACCAAACTATAGCATGGTAATTTTGACTACGTGTTGGAAGTGCCGATTAAAACAAACAGCATGCACAAAATCCCTTTGTAATTTTGTCAAGCCCTTTGCTACCTGTACATAGTTCCATGGCTAAAGATATGTAAGGCTACATCTCATAGGTTAGATTTTGTGAGAATAGAGTTTGCCCCTATATTTATGATGTTTCAATTAAATTTGCTTATTTCTATATTTATGTGCCATTTACAACTTCGGCAAAAAGGTCTTGTATATCCAGGTGGAACCCTCTAGAACTGTAAAACCTGTAGAACCCTCATAGGACTGAGGCATTATGCTTATGCAGAAATAAGAGTTTTAGAGAACTAAGTATTTGACTGCTTATTAAAAAATGCTTTTCTATGGGCAGCTGGGAAGTTTACCACTGACATTAACATGAGTGTATAGATCTACAATATTTGCTTTATATTTCAGGTATTTTAATAGTTGCTGTCCTAATAGACATCTTAATACATATACTTCTTTACTATACTCTATTGCTGGTGTGCTCAGACTTTTTCAGTATGCTCTAAGTAATAAAAGTGCGTAGTCTGATCAATTTGTAAGCAAGTATGCCCTTTGTGACTTGGAGGTATTCCAGCAACCATGTATGTGAAATGAACATACTTTTCCAATACTGTTTACCGTTGAGAAGAAAAGTGAAAAAACCCTAATTTCAAAAGTTTATAGCCATTTAGTATAAAATAAAATAAAATAGAACAAAGTAGAATAGAATGGAAAGGAATAGAATGGAATGGAATGGAATAGAATAGAATACAATAGAATAGAATATGATAAAATTTCACCCTTACAAAGCAGTGACCATCGTCTGTCTACATTTATTGATCATAATTTGCATTTGTTATTGTGCATGAAACCTGCATCATAGACTCAACTTTGTCATCAACCCATTTCTTATGAATTGAATAACAGTATATTTACAACTTCTGCTTGCAAACTAGGACACAAACAGTGAACCTCCGGTATATATTCTGCAACCCATCACTGCCCACTTTCGGCATTATAATGACATGAGTGATGTCAATGCCAGAGAAGCAGATAGAAACAATTGGTGGAATGATTTTTCTAACCTCAGAAAGATTTTGACAGTCGCCACTAATGAAGCCACCAGAAAAGGAGCTTTTGAAGATGCTGAGAAGGAGAAATATCTTATATCTGGTAAGTAGTTCATTCACTTATTTTATTTTTATATCGTTATCATTGTTTGTGGCCGAAAATATACATACAGCTTTTCTCGTTTAGTCAGATTGTCTTATGCGTCTTTCGTTTTTAGAAATACTGCTATCTATAAATAATTTATAGAGAGGTCTACGTTGTGGTCTGCCTGGCCTCGATCGAGTATAGGTCTATCCAAGTCAAAGAGTTAGTAGCTGGGAGTGAGTCTTCTTAGAAAATGAAGAGTAGAGCGAGTCGCATCAGAGTAGCCATTCAAACCTGCGAAACGTAGAGTCAGTCTACTGTCATACGACCTTTAGCGATTGAGTTTAAATCCAACGCACACGCACGCACATACATACATACACACACATATACATACATATATGCATGCATACATACATACATACATACATTCCTATTACTGTTTTCGCATTTTTTTCATACCAATACCGCAAGTGATACATGACATGTGCTAGCTTTTACAAGTGTCTTGAACGGTCGTTGCAACTACCAGTGTAGTAACCAGACAGATGCAATATTTGGCAGATAACTGTTTATTATTGAAGAGTTTATGGTGCGGCGTAACCGGTGAAAATGGCAGGAAAACGGTGGATTTCTAATAACTTCAGTTGTTTTGAATCAAATATAGTATGCTTTTTCGACCTTCAAATCGCTTTAACTTCAACCAGTATTATTGGGGTTTGGGGCCTTAGACCACAAATTTTCAATTCAAGGTTCAATGCCATCCCTGCATCAGAATACGGAAGACTGCTTGTAGTGGCTTTATCTGCAAGAAGAAAAAATTTTCCCGTTCTTACATGATGATGTATGCGTGCAGTATCCGTTGGTGTAATAATTGCGGTATGACTCGTGTGCATCCAGCACTGGTGTCCTAGCTTTGAACCAACCGGCATTTCACTCGATGGCAACGGATATTCGTATGTTAAATCCCGAAACACAGGCCTGGCCATAAGATTTTTGGAATTCGAGTGGTGAATCACGCGCGCACTTTAGTCGATGGACGTGATAATTTTTTAAACGGTTGTTTTACGAGAAATCACACAAGTCACGCTGTATGTTACAAAATTTTTGTGACTTGATACCAGTTAAGAAACGATTTGTAAAGATCTTTAAAGTCCTGAATAATTATTATAGTAAATTACAAAAAGCCCCCAAATGATAATGGGAACGTGAATTTTAAGAGAAAATTTTTTAGGTGTGAGATCAGATCACGGAGGAGCGTGTGGAGGTACGTGTGCGATCACGCGTCATTCGTGGCTAGGCCAGATGACTATCTACTCATATCGTTATTGGTTGTTCTGTTGACCCAGGTATTTATTCGTGGAACAGTTTTCTCAGTAGAAGGCTAAACTGCTGTATTTTTCTTTCTGTCTAGTGACCGAAAGTGAAGTACAAAGAGGCATCATAAGAGCAAAATCACCAAATACAGATTCGTTATGTTTTGTTCGTGTGTTCGTTGGACTTGAGAATGAAGTGGTGTTGGACGATATCAAACCATTTGTTGACGTAGATGATCATGGTAAAAGGGACGAGGACAGTATCAAAAGAGCAGATTTTCTACGTTTTAAGAAATTGAGAAAGGCACTGTCCAGCGCGAACTTGAACTGCTATCAAGTATCGTGGAAAACAGGAGGAATAAATCATTCAGTCGATGAGCATCAAAAATACCTTCAAGAACTTGGTGATTGCTATTTAGAGCAGGTTAAACAACTTGTAAGTAACCGTTTGAACGATAATTGTGTGATTGAAAGTGAAGCAACTTTATCCTACAGGAAAGAAGCTCTAAACCATGCCTGGTTTTGCGTCTCTAAATGCAAAACATTCAGTGGTCGAGAGGAGGAGCTTGTAGCAGTCAAAACTGCATTGTCCAGTAATATTCGAGTAGTTGTTCTCCATGGACGCTCTGGGTGTGGGAAAACGGCGCTTATGGCCAAAATAAGTGAGCAAATGCGTGGTTGGTCGGGAGGTAGATTAAACGTGGTTCTTCGCTTTCTTGGAACCACACCAGACAGTAGTAACGTTCACAGTTTGTTGAAATCACTTGTCTTACAGATATGTAGTATCTACCATACCAAACACTCGTCCCTTAAGTCTCTCGATAACTTTAATGTGTTGCTTCAAGAGTTTTCCGGAATCCTTGGAAAAGTATCCGAGCTTCAGGATGAACCATTAGCTATTGTGCTAGACTCTCTTGACCAGCTGTCGTCACTGAACAGTGCTTTTTCGCTTCAATGGCTGCCACGTAACACCCCAAGCAATGTGTTTCTTGTCCTATCCACCATTGCTGATTACAGTGATTTGCTTACTACAATCAAAAATAGGTATGGTACATCGTCTTGCTATGTAGAAGTGCTCCCGCTTGGACTTGAAACTGCAGATGCCGTAATGGAAAATTATTTTCAACTCGTAAAGAGATCAGTCACCGACTTACAACGCGAACTCTTAAAAAGGCGGTTGCAAGGAGCCGTTGAACCATTGCTTTTGAAGCTTCTGTTTGACGAAGCGTGCAACTGGAAATCATACGAAGAAGTACCGGAATCGAGGCTTGCTGAGAGTATATCAGGAGCAATATCCTTACTTTTTGAGCGTACAGAACGGAAATTTGGTCAAACGTTGATTTCGCACGCAGTGGGGTATATTGCTGCCTCTAAAAGCGGCCTCAGTGAAATGGAGATCGAAGACATACTGTCTCTTGACAACGAGGTTTTAGATCACGTCTATGAATATTGGGATCCACCTCTTAAAGGGGTTATTCGCCTTCCTCCATTACTTTGGAAACGTGTAAAATATGAGATGGAGGAATATTTAACCGAAAGACAGGCGGACGGAGTGACAGTTTTAAATTGGTATCATCGACAGTTTTCTGAGGAGAGCAGACGACGTTACATTGATAGGCAAGAAAATGGACAACAAAGGTATTAATCTCTTACATGAATTTTCCATTTCATTTTTGTCTTTTGTTGTAGGGTATTGTAACGTTAAAACCTTGAGCTAAGGTGAGTTAATATCGGCCGGAATCAGATCAACTACTTTGACAGCAACCTGTTCAGGAAAGGAACAGAAAAAAAATCAAGGAAAATTTTTATTCTTATAATCACGTCTCTAATTCGTTGCTGTGTGGAAGTGTGGCGGCATTGTTTTCATGGCTGCAGTAAGGGAAGCCGGACACTGGATGGGAAACTTATGGATGCACCTTTTTTCCGCCTTGATGATCTAGTTAGATTCATTGGGATAAGCAAACAGTCCTGGGCCAGCGACAGCGAACTCGTGTCGTAATGTGTTGAAAAATTTAGGTCATTGCATTCGTCGTGAAACATCTGTAGGTAAAGAAAACTTGGTTTATTCGAACTGATTGCAAGGAAGCATGCAAGACCAGCCTCAGTATCACAATTGTATTCGAATCAGTTTATCGAAGTGTTGGAATTTTCCTGACAACCATTGTCGTTTTTGATTCTAGGAACACAAATTGACTGCACGTCTGTGATAAAATTCGCGAAGATAGCAGCGCACCTTTCACAGCTAGGAAAGACAACCTCGTACTTGCCTACTGGACACAGACTGAATTTTGTTGTAAAGTTACATAAACATGAAGACACAATAACATATACGTAAACGGACTTAGACCAAGTATTAGTAATAACCTTTAATACTTTGTATGACTTAATCGTCAAACCTCGTTTGTAAAGCTGTATTTAATGGTAGACGCACGATGCTTATATTTCAAAACTTCAGCTGAGGTTCGAAAAGCAGGCCCTTCATAACAAAGTTTTCAAAAAAATGTGTCTTGGCGAATATAAAGAATAACATGACAAAATTGAAAATAGAAACATTTGTCATATTTTCATATCGAATGTCGCATTGCAGAGTCTGATTATTGGACTTTATTTCGTAATTTGTAAATTCGCCCTCGTGTTCTTATTAAAACACTTGAAGCCGCCGGCGACAAAAACATGTCACAAGTTTGCCTCGCTCTCGAACATTGCCCTCATCGTCATTCTCGTCTAAACGTCCATACTGTTGAGAGAATACAGTCGAAATTGCGGAATTACATTACGTTCATTTACTATACCGTAACAATTTAATGGCTCACCTTTTGACCTATTTTTTATGCTTTTGCTGTGCAGGTATCAGTTAATTGCCGAGTATTTCCTTGGAACATTTTCAAATGGAATAACCAAGGCAATCACGTTGTCTAAAAGAGGAAAAACATTGCTCCACTTGGACCGACAGGTTGCATCGCAACCATTGGTATTCGGTGAAGGTTATTACAATCTCAGAAAATTGAACGAGCTGCCAAACGCCCTTTTGAAAGGCAAAGATTTTTCAACTCTGTACGAACATGTTTTATTTAACTATAAGTGGCTTCTCATGAAAATAACAGCAACTTCAGTGCACGAAACACTATCGGATTTTGAGTCCACGTTGAATGAAAGGGAAGACGAGGAGCTGAAACAGCTTTATGATTGTCTTATACTTTCAAGTAGTAACCTACAACAAGAACCAGAGAGTTTGGCCAGCCAGCTGCTTGGACGACTCTCATTTGTATTTTTATCCGATGCCTTTCCTAACACAAGACATTTACTTAAACAAGCAAAAGTGTGGTGCCGGTGTCAGTTAAGGCCTGTACTGATGCCAAAGAGGACATGTATGACTACACCAGGTGGTTTCTTGTTGACTACTTTCAAAAACCACATTGGTAGAGTTTTGTCCGTGGCTTTCCTTAAGTCAAGTAAAGAATTTCTGTCGTTAGCGCGAAATGCAGGAAATGTAGTTGTCACCCTCTGGGATGTGGAAACTATAGCGCAAAAAGTGTCCTTTAGTTTGTCCTCAAAGGATGACCCATTTATGTCTGCTTCACGCAATAGTCATAGTTTGTATATAGCGTGCAGTCAGGAGCTTGTAAAAATATCTCTGCGCAAAGAGGAAATACGGCACAGAACAGAGTGGCCAGTCGCAATAGTAACGGCGTTGCAACTTAGTAGTTGTGGTAAACTGCTAGGGGTTGGTTTTAAAGGCGGAAATTTAAGAGTCTATGCTTCAAGTGATCTGTCATTGTCATCTGAAAATTGCATATCTGAATCAGGCATCACGACGTTATTATGGGGTCAACAAGAATCTATACTTTATGTTGGGTCAGGAGAAGGCATCGTTCACGGACTCGACATAACCGAAAACAGCCTTTCCAGATCTGAAAGGTTATCCCAAAGTCCAATCACTACTATGGTATTAGATAATTCGGTTTTAGTTGCTACGTCAACAGCTGGTGAAGTTATATGGTTGGATAGGTTATCATTAAAGGTGATTGATCAGTATTCTTTTTCCATTCCTATTCGTTGTTCATGTTTCGTGAAAGATCTATTGTTCTGCGGATCGGATGATGGATTTGTTCGCATGTGGCGAACAAATCAATCCACCCCTCTCAAAAGTCTAAAAGCACACGATAAAGAGGTTTGGTGCCTCGCACTCGTGTCACAGCGTTATGATATGATTGTATCTGGGTCAAAAGACGATACACTGTGCATAATAGATGTTGAACGTTTTGATATCCGGCAAAGGTTAGTTGGCCACAGTTCTTGGATATCTTGCGCCGGCGTAACTAACGATGGCCAGTTCATTTTATCAGGTTCTAACGACAAGAATGTTAAGTTGTGGAAATGGGATGAGACAGCAAGTGAAAGCCAAAATATCACGCAAGAGCTCTTTCCACATGAAAAACACCCAACCTCAATACGTGTCCCCAAAGACCAACTAATTGCCATTTCAGGCAGTCCAGACGTATGTAATATTTGGAATTTGCAGTCTGGAGCTTTAGTGAAAGCAGTGAAAACTTCAGTTCGTTGTATGGAGGTAGCGAAAAATCAAAATAAATTTTTTGTTGCAAGTTCGAACGGTAATGTTGAAATTTACACAATACCTCAGTTTGAAGGAAAGTTGTTGTATAAGGGCAAAGGTGCAGGAGTTAGTTGTCTACGGTTGGCAGAGGATGATTCTTTTCTTGTTGCAGGATTTAACGATGGTAGCTTGGGACTTTTTTATGTCAAGGATGGTTCAAAGTACTATATTACTAAAGCTCATGATTCTGTTACTTGTATAGAACTTTGGAGCAAATCTTTGGAGCCAACTTTAGCATCCGGTGGTAAAGATAAAGTAGTAAAAATTTGGCAGATCAATGCGGTGAATGAAAATGAGTCAAACGTGGAAGCTTTCGTTTGTCGTCATACGATCGTTGGAGACACTGGTATCATCCTTTGCCTTATTTTTCATATGAAAGGAGAGTATGTTATTACTGGATCAAGAAACGGTCTTGTCCGCTGTATTCAAGTTTCTTCTGGTCAAGTTATTAAATCGTTTCAAGCTTCATCCACACAGGATAGTGTAATGTGTATTCTTCCTCTTGGCCAAGGACTAACATTGGCAATCCATGGCCCCAAGGAGAATTTATTATTATGGTATCCATCCAACGAAGAGACAGTAAGACACTTCCATGGGCACACTCATGCAGTCATGTGCCTCGTATTAACCGAGGATACAAAGTACCTTTTCTCTGGATCACGAGATGGGACCTTAAAGGTATGGGACACCGAGGATGGATGCTTATTGGACTCAGTAGATTTTCAATCTCAAGTAAAGTGTGTCGAAATATCGTCTTTTATTGATGGTAGATATTTGGTGGCTGCAACAGCCATGAGTGGTAGTATTATATTGGCAGATTTCTATCCCAACGAAACAAATCGACAAGACACTACTCGGTTTTCGAAAGCACAGTCAGACAGAAGAACACAAACCAAAAGGAATTTGTATGTAGTAAATCCCCGTATTCAGTCAACACGATTTTCACGCTGTTGTGAGATAAGTTAGTAGTGGTCAAACCAAGAAGTGACGAATTTCCTCCAAAGCAGGTCGATGTACAAAAGTACACCTATTGAATCTGGCCATTTAGTCCTTTGAGAAATCGTATATAGAAGAGTCTCTATAAAGAGACACCCCCGAAAGCGAATACCTCACCGCCGGTTTGAATCCTCATAGAAAGGGACACTAAACGTCAACTGTCTCGTTTATGTTATCCTTATCCAATCGATGGCTTTTTCAGGGTAGAACATTCTTACATGACAGAAGTTTCTAGGCCGTATCCAGCTCCCCTATTTACTAGTTTCCAGTGACTGCACTCCGATGTTGTTATTTACAGAAAACAAGGCAACAGCCAATGGAATAAGACTGAATCTCATGAGAGGAAAGTTATGGTGAAACGGAATCCAGCAGTTGCCTCAATTTAGTAGAAGCCCTTGCAATGTTGGAAAAAGTTTGCAAATGTCCCACATTGGATGAGAACAATGAGGCAACGTTGAGTGATATCACCTAGAGCTTAGTTGTAAAGTGTATTAGAGGAAAAAGCTTGAAGTATGTTAATTTTTTTTAACACTGAGACGTAGATCAGAAGACTTTGATATGTGTATTTTCACTTCACAGATTTCGTCTGTGAGTAACCCTGATGCAATCTAATCCTACTATTATCCCCTAGTTCCTTACTTCGTTCAAAGAAAATAAAGCAGCCACTTTCTCTCGGAACAAGCAGTGTCCGCTTTATACGTATTCTGCAGTGTAATATTCACTTCGAAATGGCTTCCACGAGAAGACTTTTCACTGTCAAATAACAAAATTAATCCAGATTCATTTGTTCTCTTAGCTGCAATTTATCCGTGGTTTCGAGAGGCCGTTGATAACAACCTACTGTTAGATTTGTTCGGTAATTATTATTTCTCCTCAGTGTGGATTACCAATGTAATGAAGTAGTGATGAGGCCCGGGAAAGGAAGTAATCTAGTTATGTTTTGCAACGAGACACAACTACTTCAGCAGAAAAATATTTTTGCCGTCGTTAGAATCTTCCTCGTGAACCAATCG
>JANTCA010009191.1:0-28137 GCA_024741275.1 Chironex yamaguchii
GAAACCCAGCGGTGGGTAAGGGGAAATTCGTTAATTTTTTCTGTGTTTCGGCTTAAGCCTTCATCAGTGTCAGATATATGTATATATACCAAGTTTATCAATCTTCATGACTACTTCCCCCAAACTTTGTTTTTCCTGCAAAATATGTATCAAAATTGTATTGTAAAAGTATCAAAACTGTATAAGACAAAACAATCACTGTTTTAAAAATTTCAAGAAAGGTGAAATAAATTTCCCTGTTGTTAACAATTTTTCCATAAAATAAAACCGGCAAAGTGTTCAAGTAACGTGCTCAAGCACTCAAATACGTCTCTTTTAGCGAAATTGAATTGCTAGTTTTCGCTCGTCGTGAACCACTTGCACTTTGCTTTTGTCACTAATCAAATATCAGAGTTTATATTAACAGTATATTATGCTCACTTATGGGCTATAGTGGAAAATGAATAATCGAATTTGCATGTAAAGATTATATAACATACTAAGTCTTAATTAAAAGAGCCTTACTTAAGTAAAGACAAGTAAAAAAAGAAAAATTTGATATTCGATGTTTCGATGTTTTCATTGCATCATTTTTAAGAAAAAAGGTTGTGACAACAAATTACAAGACTGTAAATACAATTAGGAAACAACAACCTAGTAAAAATGCAATAAATCTATGCAAACAGCTTTTCACCTACGAGATCGTTTTTCACATTGAGTGATGGTTTGTGCATACTTATGAGCAGAATTTCTTTTACTAGACAATCAAATTGGTCAGTGCATTTTGTTAGAACACAAAATTATTCTAACAGATGTTTTGGAATTTGACGATTATGTTTGTTTTCATAATGTTTATAAATGGAGAACGATTTCTTTTTGTGTCCATCCACAGGCTCATGAAGGTGCCCACGAGTATAGCCTACATACCCTCCATCGCACAGGTTATTTCTACACTTATAGACCAAATATTGTTGGTTCACTAAGGAGGGCTTAACCTCTCATAGCCTAAGGCCTAAGGCCTTGACCAATCTTTCGACTGACAAACTCTGGCTGAATATTGGTCTTTACTTCTGCACTTAGCCTACCTAGCTACTGCTTAACAAACTTTTCTGAAGCTTGGTCTGTAAAAGGCAAATAATTCTGACAGATTTTGTTTGGTTTTGGAACAGTGAGGTTGGTATATGATCGGAACATTTTGACTGGATAAATAGTTTGATTGTTAGGTCAATTAAATAGGATGAGTAGTTAAGCATAATGAAAACAAATAAAACAAATAATCTCTGAGCCGCTCACACTAATCAATAAAATGCAGCCAACTGCTAGAGATGCAGTACTGTAAAAGAAAAAATTAGCGCGCCCTGCCAAATAACCACCCCTGCCGAATAATAGCCCCGGGATAAAGGCAGTTTTTTTTCAATTAGCGTCCCCTGCTTGAATAAGGACCCCCTAAACAAACGGAGCGCTAATCTAAACACAAAAAATCAGACCGGGCGCTTATTTGAATTTAGCAAAAACAACATATTTTATTTTCAACATGTATTTCAATATACTAAAAATCATTCTATAATTGGTGTTTAATGATCTTGGCCTCCCTTTCAGCCAACTCAAAGTGAGAATATTTCTTTTTAATCTGCAAAATTTAAACCCAGAAAGTGATGGGTCAGAAGAGGATCTAATTCATTGTTTCAAAGAAAAGCAGTCTTGCAAAGCTGGAAGGGAGATTTTAGAAAGCCAATTGTCAATCTTAAGCGAAAAAGATGTTAACCTGTTTGAAGTTGAGGAAAACGATGTTGCAGTAGCAGGACCTGAATTTCTAATGGTTGATTCAGACCATGAAGAGGATGAAGAAATTTTATAGGACCTTTCATTTTTTAATCGAGTGTGTATTACATTTGTTATAATTTTCTTCAGAAAAAGAACTGGAAAACACTGGAAATAAATTTTCTCCCTTACATGGTATGAGCAAGAAGTAATAAGCGCCCTCTTCCAAATAACCGCCACTGCCGAATAAGCGCCCTCTGTGAAAGTTCAGTTTTTAAATAATCTAGTCATTTACGGTGTGCTCTTCCTAAGATAGTGGCGACTAGATCCCGCTTATACTGCACATCAACATTACTTTGGTAATACAGAAGAACGCACGTGTTTGTAGGTTTAACATACACTTTGTCTTCAATCTTTGATTTATGATCTAGTGGACTAACTACTGTCATAGTTTGAGCTCAACGGCTGAGAACTAAACGTTACCAACGAATTTGTACTATTATTCTCCGTACCATAGATGAACTGCAAAACATTACCGAAATGAAACCATCCGCAATATTTCGACCTACAGCACTAAGAAGTCATAGTCGAAATTGGTAGTTATATCGTGTTTCCCCTTTTTGGAACATTAAATAACAATATTTACAATAGCAACATTTAAAACCCATTCCATACAAAATTTAAATGCCAAATTGGTACTGACTTGGATTATCAGAGTAATTGGAATGTCCGCCTTGCTCCATGCTTACACTTACAAGGATGTAACTTGTACATGCATTTTTTTCCATAAATATTAGCAAAGATAAAGGTCCATTTTATGAAATGTTTACGTAAAAATTCAAGACGCGATTCTTTAACGGGATCTGTTATTTACTAATGACAGTAGCCTCGGTCATAAATCTGTATAGTTGCAGCCATTCAGTACTACAACTTTTACTTGAATTTGTTAAGCATATCTGTAATATAAAGATCTGGAAATGTATTGACTTACGATTTGGTGATAATAGTGCAAATATTTTCTTAATCTGAAATTTTCGTGGAACGACAAACAAGCTAATGTAACGTGGAACCGAGTTCAATTTCTCTCTACTTAAGCTATCTGCTTTCCCAAAGCACACTTTGTCATCGTAATGGAGACCTCAAGAATATCAAAAGCCTTATGACATTGATATTAATCCAGCAAGGCAATCTAATTTTTATCCCAAATGATGTACATGGCATTTTATCAGTTTAAAAACTTCAGCATCAAATTGTCTTTAGTGAAACAGAGATATCAACTACTCTACCTGCCAAAATTCCAATCAATGTTATAAGCTACTCGGGTGGCTGGATTGTTTGTCGTCTTAAGAATAGCTTTCTTTTAAATTTGCGCTAACAACGTTCAAGTATATTACAAACGATATTCAGCCAGCCGATCTTGTGATCGAAAGTATTCAGTTTTTGCCCTTTGATATATAAGCACATTTGTTCATTTACATAATAACGGGTAACCCATCATATTTACAACATATAAGTTGATAATGTGTTTACAAAAGTTCTGATTAATTTGTTTGTATGGACACTGTAACAACGACTACTATGCGTATAAACACGAAAAGCGTCTTGTTTAAGATATTTGAACAAAGAACACACTTTAAGAATATTGAATCATTTGACAATCAATTAGCCGAATTTGAAAAATGTTTGCTTTTGCCAGATAGTTCCGGCACACATGTCGCAAACGCGACAAATACTCCATAAGATTAGCGAATGAAACATGATATTTTCCGTAATTTCTTGCATCATTTTAGCTTATTTTGCACTTAGAAAGCCCTGCGTATTTCAACAATACTTTCTTAGCTGGGAAACATGAGAACGTATGACTTTTTGCTCTACGATTTCTCAGGTTAGATAGATTTTATCAGTTGTTTGTGTAAGATTATCTGTGTTTTATAAACATCCATACTTAGTTGTTGTTCGCTTTGGCTTATCTTTTTAAATAGAATGGAATTTAGGTTAAACTGACCCCATGCTCCCGAAATAAGAACCGCCCTAAGGCTTCAAAGTTCATATCTGTTAAGTACTGCAAAAACGTGATTTTTCTCAGGACAATAGCCTCAGGTATTACTGACTCGAATTCCACTGATCACCTATCCAATTCAAATTATTTGGTACAAAATACCCACAAAAATTATCTTCCGTCCAGCTTTAGTCCTCAATTTGCTACTGAAACTGTGGCATAATTTAGAAAGGAACCTACTTAAAACATAGAATAATTTGTAGCTATTTCTCGTCACAAATTAGCTTAAAGGTTTTCCTTGAAAATACTATCCTACAATGTAAACGCATTCCATCACGAGATTTAATTTTGTAAAGAGGATGAACTATCTTTTTCACCTTTGTTACACCTTCAACATTTTCCTCGATCTTACAATCGGAGATAAGCTTCTTGGTTATTTGTTGACATCAATTGAGTGTTATGTAAACTATGCAGTTATCTGTAAAATAAAAATGATAAACAATCATATCACTGATGAACCATCAAAGCACGTGAGCCTTGCCTTGATATTTTCGTCTTTACACCAAATGTTACTACACACCAGAATTCCTATTACGAAGTCTGATCTTGTTTTCTGTTAATCAGGTTATAAAAATAGGCATAGAAAGCTTTCAACTTTTTGAGATAGAATTAATCTTTTTAAATAGCTTTACTGCGAATCTGATATCATTTTTGCAACTTATTAGAGAAATGTCTGAGGTTAATGATAGACACTGTTAAACCTCCCCTTAAAATGCCAACCAGATACTGAGCCTATGAAATCAGATAGAGGAAACAGACAACTCAAATCCATGTCTTAAAATGTTGATATTATAACTTTGTCGTTGCTGCATTGATGTCTAATTACATAATCAATTAAGATACTCAAAGTTTTCAAACCCCCAAAAATAAATCTTGTTTCGCCTAGCCTAAAAGCATAGTTATGGAATTTTCATCAGGCAACCAGACAAATCGAACCTCTTAAACCAGGTGTTAGGGAAAGTACGTAAAATAATTTTCAGTAAACACATTCGTAAAAATCTTTTGTTTTGATATTAGCAAGAGAAATTTAGAATGACCCGTAAAATTTGAGTCTGTTTTTCTCTACTCGAGGCGGTTAAAGAGAAAAGTTCATCATTTGTGCTTTGACTTACGCTCTCGTTTTCGCACTGTGAGAAATTAGAAATCGATGGAACAAAAGAGAAAAAAGACAATTTCCATTCTAAGCCATATGGACCCTAGGTGGTATCCCGCACTCTTTGTTTTCAGCTCTATATATTGAACAATGTTATAAGATAGATAATAGAATACGACGACTTTTCAATGCTGAAAGGCTTGCCAAGCGCCCGATTGAAATTGACGTCCATTGTATAGGCCAATCATCGTTAAGCATCTTTAGCTGACAGTGGTTTAACTGTAAAGTCGTTCAGGGGGTAACTATATTAAATTGTAAATATGTATTACTTCTGAGGTTAAAAAGGAGATTCAAGGAATCAGACCAAATCGACAGTGCGTGTTAGATCAGGCCATTAATTCAAAACAACTACTATAGAATCTATCACCGGCTATTGTCATTCGAAAGCAAAACAGATAATGTCGTATATTTTAGATCAGACAGGTAGTTGTACATCAGAAATTATAGATCGATCAAATCATATTGGCGTCACGATAGATAAACAACATGATCTTGCTTCTGAAAGTAGGGAAAAGTACGAAGAGAATGGAATTTATCATCCAAAGGAGTCATGTGAAGAAGAGGAAAAGAAAAAGTCATCTCAAAAAGGGAACCCCGATAAGGATCCTAGCGTTAAACCGCCCTACTCCTACGTTGCCTTAATAGCGATGGCAATAAAAGAATCACCAGAAAAGAAATTAACTCTAAATCAAATTTACCAATTTATCATTGATCGCTTCCCGTTTTACGAGAAGAACAAAAAAGGTTGGCAGAACTCTATTAGGCATAATTTGTCTCTTAACGAGTGTTTTATTAAAGTTCCTCGCGAAGGTGGTGGTGAAAGGAAGGGCAATTATTGGACACTTGACCCTGCATGCGAATATATGTTTGAAGATGGCAACTACAGGAGACGACGAAGAATGAAGCGTCCTTATCGACAAGCACCTCAGTATCCATATCCAAATGGATTTTATTCAACCGATCCAAGATATGCCAGCTATGCAGGATGTTTTGCTCCAAACTGGTCATCGTTTCATCATTCCCCTCTTGGAGGTTCAAATATGCAAGGAAATTGGAGGGCTCTTGGCAGTTCGATATCTGGTTATAGCTATCCGCTATCGTTATCATCACATCAGACAGCAAGTCCACCAGCTACCGAGATCAATCATAGTATTTCTCCGGGATACATGTCGTCCTATAGCCATTATTCCAATTCGCAAAGCTTGAATGGTACTGCGTTGTCTCCATACACAAACTATCAAATGGGTCAGGCTCAAGTATCTCATGGGTTAGGATCTACATATGGATCGTACAAGGGCCAATCTGAGAATCATTACAACTATCAATGCTGGAACGGAATCAATGGACGAGCAATTCACACGAACAGTCCAGTTATGTGATCGAGACTTGAACTGATGTCTTCATACCGGCTTGGGATTTATTTTGTAAATGTGAGGCTCCACTGAGAGGACTTCAAGAATAGGAAATTTATAAGTGGTAAGGTTAGCTTTACTAAATGTTTCACTGCTTTGAGGGAATCATTTCAAATTTCTTGACTAGAAAAGAAAACGGTTACAAATTAAATTATAATAGTTAAGATAAACACTTTAAAATGCATAATGTTTGCCGATATGCCCTATTTGTCGAGAACTACTGTGAATTACTTGTTGTCAACAAGATCATGGATGTTTCATCTCATAAAGAAGAACAGTTTTAGCTTTCTTTTCTGGACAGTCATTAGAAATCAAGGTTTAATTTCTATTTTGCTTAAATTTACTTTTGGATGTATTTATTGCAAGTATCTTATTTTTTCATCTTTGTGTATTTTGAAATGTTCTTTGCTTAAATGTCACTCACCTAATCTGAAAATACTTAAAATTTATTGACACTCACGTATTGTATAATGTAGTTAATTTTGAAAGCATTTCCTCCGATCAAAACAATTTAAATTTTGTTAAAGAAGTTTGGTATTGCATCTTTTACATGGTAATATTCCTTATGGCTCATCGCCAAGAGAATGAAGGCAGAGCCATTTTATATATGTTGACGTCCTCTCCTTTTTAGCCAAATGTTAGTTCAGGTTCAAAAAGTGTTTGTTGCTATTCCATCAAATTGTTTCACAAATTTCAAATATGTACAAGCCTTTATTTTAGCTTTATCCAGACTTGAGTATATTGATGACAATACCTCTATTTTGCGTACACAAACCACTAATTGTCACCCTGACCATAAACAGTTAGACCTCCCTTACGAAGATTATCAGGTTTCCTCGTTTACTAAGTCCCAGGGCTGAGGATCTTAAAGTACCCTCTTTATTTCATCACATTATTTTTTTGTAGTTTTAGTCGCTTTAATGAAGAAGTACACGGTATCTTGATTTGCTCCCGTTCTTCAACATTAAGTTATCATAAAGGGTACGTTCTTATAAACTATTGGGAAAACTTTGAATCATTCTTAAATTTATCAGGACTGTCTTTTTAACTACATGTTCTTATCAGTACTTGTGGATTAAAATTGAATAGAACAGACGTTTATATATATATATTTCTAACTGACTTCTCGTTATCTCAAGGTATTAAAATTTAAAGCCTTTTTATACAATATTGTTTTATAAACACGCACACAGTTAGCATTGGATTTTACTAACAGCACCCCTAAAGATAAAATCCCCCTTATACTAAAATGTCTTGCCTTCAAAAAACTTCAAAAATATCTATTTATTTGTATAGAAAACTGAACTTTGATGTCGTTCCTTGCTTAGATAAATTTACATCGATCTGAAGGTTAATTAGTCTTTTAAATTTGGTATGTATTGACTTTGCATCACCCAACTACTTCAGTAAACCAAAGGAAACTGATATTAATCACGTATAGCTGGAAGTCTTCACAAATATAATTTTCTGTAAAAAGTGAGAAATGATTACAAGGACAACCCCAAACACATCTGCTTCTTCAAAGGAAGGGTCTGCTTTTCTTAAACAACAGTGATCATTTTTCTCCATAAAATACATTAAAGATGCTGAGTAAACCATAGCAATTTTGATATACAGGCTGCAATTTTCAGTTTTCCAGTTTTGTTTATAAACTTTGCCGATGTTATGAGTGTAAATCATTCAACTATTATTATTAGAAGTGCTATGTTTTAAAAATATTTTTGTTTAAACGGTATGTTTCTCTCTAACTCACGGAATACCATCCTGTCTTGATATAAAATCACCAACAAGTCAATTTCTTCCGTCATACCTTGACTGAATCACTGAAAAGCAGACATGTTGAACACTTAAATCAAGTGTTTTTTTGGGAGTTATGCAAACACAACACTTTTAACCAGTGGATAAACAAAATGTATGCCTTGTGTACTATGCTATAAACCCGGAATCGGTAAGTGCACGAATCTAACTTTCTCTCAGTTTGCACATCAGATAAAAACATAAAACAAGCAAGTACTAATTTGAAGTATTATAAGCCTAGCTTATCAACATTTTCATTTCACTTTTGTTTTAGACATCTTCTGTCAGGCAATGAAATCACGATTTGTTCTAGTCTAGGGTCCCAGCGTGTATTAAAAGCAAGGATCATACAAACGAAAGTTTTGTGCGATTCTGATGTCCATAAAAAGGTAGTTCTTTACGTGTGCATTGCGATCTAATTTTTTACTACGGTCTGCCACTAAATGACTTAAATAACCTTGTCCTTTACTTTAGCCGTGTTTAGCAAAAGCAGTTAGGTACAAGTAAGAAAGTAAAAGTACCGTGAACACGGTTAGATTTACTAATTTAGACTTGCTAGTTGAGGTACGGCCGTTTTAACTACGCATAATTATATAATTTCTAAAGCCTGTCGCGCTTGTTTCTCGGTATTCTAGCATGATGACTAACCGGGTCAATTTACTTTATATGACAAGCTTGGAGTTATCCTTTTAAGCTTAAGTCATCATAATTGGTTTGAAAATCCTTGAGTTTAATTACTTTGATCTGAACAAATCAATTACACTATGGAAATGTCATGCTCATAGAAAGAATCCCTTGTCTTTTCTTTTTCTAGTTCTTTTCTCTTGATCAATTCCAATCTTTAAAGGTTAAGGAAATAATTTGCATGGCCATTCAAGACGTAGGAAGCGATATTTAAGTTTATCGTGTAGAGACGCGAAAGGAGAGGAATGCGTTTGTTAATACTTGAGTGTAACTGTATGCAATACTATATCTTATTATACATTGCCTTTGAAAGAATCGTCTTGTTATGAACATTTGGGATAAAATTGGGTTGAGATTAATTTGGTTCTCGTTTCCATCGTTAATTTACTAAGGGACAGATATCTAACGATTTCTAGTTTACTATGACAACAGGAGTTTAGGCTTTGTTATTAATGACTAGGTTATAGCAATCAATTTCATTATGCCACCGTGTAGGGTTAGAGTAGATATAGCTTTTAAAGAACCATAAAGGGACGGTTTGATATAAATATAAAGTAATATAATATTTTGAATGCATGTAGACTTAAATGGCAGCATTATCTTTAAGATTTTTGTCTTTGGTTTTCTCGTACATATCGTGAAAGAAAATGAGTACGTAATTTGTCTCTCGTGTGATAAAAAATGAAGCGAAGTTGTTGTTTGTTATCTATGCCGAAATGTTGTTGAAAGAGCACGTATGTTGTTCATCTTTGATATAAATATCACCTATGCTAGTTTTGTAGACTGAATATTTGCAAAAACGTAGCTTGCTGATCTTTACTTATCATGCAATTTGCAAACGAAGACAGGGTTATGAACTTGCTAATCGAGAGGCATTCACACGTTCCTCTGGGTAACATCGTCTGAATCATTTTGATAAATTTATTATTGTGGGGCGTTTACTGTAAAATTTTAAGTTTAATTATCAAGCAAATTTAGTAGTGTTCTTGAAGTGATGTTATGAAAGACGGGTGAACAATCGATAGGATAACATTGGTTTTATGTAAATATCTGATTTTTAACTCTTATTCAGCTCTATTGTCACTGTATAGAATTTATCACATTGGAGCCTACACTTGGTTAATGGGATGAAATAAATTGGAACGTAGATCTTTTAAGTTCTGTTGTTCCAATGAAAGAGATGACTTTCGATGAGAAGGAATTTTCTTTCAGTTGTTCTCTTGCTTAGCGCTTTATCAAGAGGCATCCATCTTTTTATTGACAACAATCTCAGAAATACGAAAATGTGACGAATGCTTTAGATATTTTTCATCCCTTGACAGGTTAAAACACCACCATAGGGTTCAAACGTATATGTTAAACTTAAGTGTCTTATGTTCTTTCTTTTATCATGGAACACTAAATTTTTAAGCAAATGCCAGAGATTTTTATGATTCTCGCCAACCAGCTTGGATGGTTATCTGTACGTGGATTGTGTTTGCCACAGACATTTTATTTTGTTAAGACAACCACGATTCTTTTGTACGTTTATTCATATTATTGCAGCTGCATTTTGAGCTAAAATCTTTGACCGTTTTATAAGATGCTAACTTTATCATGGACAAATACATCAAAGATTGGTGATAGGAAAGGAAAAAGTTAAATTGCTCTTTCGGTGTCAATAAACTTATTGGCTATTTGTTACTAACATCATGTCTCGAAGGGCAATCATTCCGTTTATAGACTGATTTTATGGGCTTAGTACAAAGGGAATCAGTTTGAAATTCCCAGTCAACAATTTTGGTGCAGGAAATTTAAGCCGTGTGACTCACAAGTTTAGCTACCCTGAGGTGAGAATAAAAGTATACTTTTATCAAACACCTATCACGATTTTATGTGTTTAACTGGCTTCGTGAGTGCGGACAGAGCTTCGGATTTTTTCTGAAAACACTTTAAACTTGGGACGCAGCAGCTAAATGCTTCCCGAGTCGTAACCTTTTTTTGAGCTATGGTATATCTTCTAGATGTAGATTATTCTTTTGATCATTGGAAACTGATATCTTGAAACGCTGCTCAGAAAATGCTAACGACTTACTTATGAAAAACTGGTGAATTTATGGCTTCACCGGTGTCGAAAAGATCTGTCGTGTTATCAATATTCAAAACTGACCTTATGTACCTACTGTATTTATTCCTGATTTTTAAAGCAACTACCGTTTCATCCATTCAGTATGAATAATTTGTTATATTATTACATTCTAACTTTAACTACCGGAATAGAGGGCTCTTCTCGAAAAAGGAGTCGAAATTGCGGTCAGTAATTTCTCAAACGTATTTTGACAACTGTGCTCTTATAGGATCAGTTTTCTCCATTATAAGCTATATATTTCTTTCCTTAGTGTGTCCAAAGTCTGTCTTATGTATTTCGTCAGATCTTTACTCAGCCTATGAGAAAGGTTACTTTTTATTATTTGTTTAATAAAGAGGCTGGTAATTTCCAACTATTTTCATGTAAGACGAAGATTTTGGGTTTTCAAGCGGCTGGATGTTATGTTACATGATAAAGCACAGCTTGAGAGCACAGCTGTCTATTTGAAGTATAGCCTTCGCTTGATCACAAGATCTTGAGATATTTTCTCCCCGAGCTACTCGTTAACCTAGCCTTGAATAGAAACAACGAGAAACCAATTTTTGCTGCAATTAGAAAAAAGGTTATGTAGTTTTACTTTTAAAAAATTTCAGCTTTTGGAGAATCTATGCTTTTGCATTTTGGTTACCCAGATACAGTCCTACTCCTCCTAGTATATATTTATCTATCAATAGAAATATGTGTATTTCACTTCGGTCCTTTCATCAAATTTAGGGCGGAGCTTGTCGACTGAAACAGGATGAGGAAAAATTGACTAAATTTAAACATTACTTCTAGACAATAGCTTTGAGTATAAAAATTCAATGCTTATGACCTCTTTGATTGAATAAGGTTTGAAACTACTTCCACTCAAACTTTTGGTTGCGCGTGTGCACAAAAAGAGAGTAATTCCGGACACCACAAAATGTTAACGATGAATACAAAATAAGAATGATGAATTGCATAGTATGCTGCGTCTTTGGTTGACTTATTCGAGTGCGGCCTTTTGCAGGTCATATGAATTGAACTACAAAACATGAATACAATTAACAATCGTGAGATTACAAAAAGCGAAGAATGAAGAACAGGCATCTGAAACAGGGGCTTATGATGTTTAGAAATGTCAATACCAATCATTAGAAAATGATTACCAACTTTGTTTATCACTGAGTACGAGTTCCTCTGCTACTAACTATACTGTTGGTTTCAGAACATTGGTATTGTATCATAAAAAATAGAAGGTTAAAGATTATGATACATAATTTACTGGGGAAGTTAGATGTCGACTAATTAACAAAGATTTGTGGTACAAATACAAAGCAAAAATGTTGAAGGAAGTCAATTAAAGTAAAATCTGTAATTATGTTCAAAACTAAGTGTACAAAAGTTGACTTATGTCTGGAGCTTCTGCACTAGTTTAACAACCACTTTATAGTATTTTTCAAGACCGTGGGAAAAACGCTCAAATGAGCCAATTTTTAAAAATTATTTTGGCATACTTGAAGCAAGAAATGTGGATTTAAATTTTAATGATCTCAAACAATGTATTTGTTAATAAAATTACGATTTAAATCAAGATTTTGCTCAAAAGTAATTTACGTCAAATGAAAAAGAAAAGGAAAATAAAATGTAATGCATAGGAGTTTCTAGGTTCTGTATATAGGCAGTATTTCTTGGCAATATTAATTTTGATCTACATTGCCTTAAATCTAACTTACGATGTCAATAAAAACTTTGAAATTTATGTTTTCAATTTTAATGTTTCATTTTTTCTTCACAAAACGTACTTGCAATTTCGCCATCATAAAGTCTTAAGGTGATAAAAGTCATATTGGTACTGGTAATGCAAAATTATATCACATAAACTTTCTAATACCAAACAATTTAGCATTTGTACTGTCATTGTTATAAAGACGACTCTTTAGGCATATTCAATCTAACATATGATATTTCTGCTGCTTGCTTACATCTTAAAGAATCCTGTAAGCAGATGTGTATGAATTTTGGAATTCCTTTCTATACACTCAGTTGAAATTGGGTATTCTATAAAAAACATTAAAACGAAACGTGGAAGCTGTATGATATATTCAAGTGGGTTTGGAAGTTTTTTGGATATTCAAGTACATTTGGGAGTTCTTGTAGGTATAATTGAGCAAATTTAGGAATTACTTTTGTCTCTTATTTGGCCCAAGTCATTAATACCAACTACCAAACGTATATACCACTGGAAAGAATTAAGCGTTCATTTTTTCGCCAGCACTAATTTAACATCAAAGATTATTTTTCATTTATTTATGTAGTATCATTCTCTACTGCTCAATCATGTGGCTTTAATTTTTTATGCAAGATAAAAAGGGACATTAAATCTAAATAAACTCGACCAAAATGCTAGAGTATAAAATTTTCTGCTTTAACATGTAGGTATTCTTTTATGCTGATTACAAACAAAAGGACTGGACACATGAACCAAAAAGGCTAGAAGTCGGGGCGTGTCAGTTACTTTTACACTAAATCGTCTTTAGCTTAACTCCGTGATAGTACATTATCAGAGACTACAATCATGTTATTTTGCATAGATTATTCTTTTGAAAAGAGTCATTGATTAACACATCGGGCCATTAGTTTGGACCCTTAGGTCTTTTCATTGAGGTTTGATCTAAGACAGTACTCTTTATCCGTTACTTTAATAATAAATAAGGCTTATTGTAGCTCATTTAAATGGCTCCTCGTGACTGGCTTATAAAGTAAATGAATCCAATTGACTTCATTGTAGTTCTTGCTAGTATCTAGATTAGTAAAACAGGGTATTTTATTCAATAAAGGAATACGTACATAGGCTTTGAATTGCATCACAGATATATACTGTTGCTACTGAAGGACTTCACTAGAACACACATCAGAATAATACAAAATAGAATTTGTTCCTAACTCCTAATGAAACGATAGTGGATTCATCAGAGGTGAATCTAACGTCAATAATATAAGACTGGGATTCTGGTAATATCAAACTGTTGATAACAGTTATTCATCCACTTGTAACAACAGTAATTCCAAATTATTGTTGATACATTACTTACCTTATCGCGAGTGTTTTTGCAGTATCATTTATGTTGCTCCCAATCTCACATGCTTAACGAAGTCAAAAGATTAATCTGAAGTTGTCCAAGATTTTATTTTCATTATCTTAAGGTTAGCAGCAATAATACTGATATCATCTGCAAAGATTAAGAACAGATTAGAAGAAACAACATTAAATGATGCCACTAAGGTTGCAAATGCTTCAGTGCATGACGATAGAGCGAGGTAACAACCAAACAGAAGTCCGGAAACGTTTGAGTTAACAAGCTTTAAAAGTATGATAAAGACAACTTGTAGAGGGCTTTGTATGGTCTATGGTCATATCCAGGTGTAAGCCTAAGACAGTTTGGAAAGGATGAATGCCTGTACTACTTGGGACATAGCTGCTGAACGTAAGCCACGTTAGATTTAGGACCAACCTGCGTCTCAGAGATCAGGTAGAAGAGTACTGACGATAAGGAAAAAAAACAATGTGTAATAACAGAAAAAGGGAACGACCCGGTTGTAAAACAGTAAAAGATAAAAAGCACAGAAAGTTCTATAAGACACTATCCTGAAATAGCGGTGAGGGTCATGAAAACGAAGAAACAGATAGCAGGAAGTAACATGGTTAACTGTCGACCCAAGGAACGGTCCATCTGTTCAAAACCACCAATGATTTTGCCTCTCTTGTTGCCAAAAGTTACGATATAATATTATGCAAAGATAATGGAGTTTTCTGGCCAGTGCAATTACAATTGCAAGTAAGGAGAAGCACTCATGTTTAGAGATAAGGCACAAAAAATGCATTGACTGTTGAAAGTGCTTTATTCCAATAGTGCTCTTTCTGTTCCCTTAACTTACAGAACCATTAATAACATTACTAATCTCTGCTGTACTTTTTAAACATCTTACTTATAAAGAAAACGTTACGGCAATGTTGAGACGTGTCCTTGGTTATCTCTAAGTGCAAGATACTCCAAAATAGGCACTTGATTTGAGGAAAATTCTCTTTGATTTTATTACAACTAAGAGAAACTCAAAAAGTGCCAGAATTGTTCCCAAATAAGAGTACGTGTTGCTCAAAAGAAATGCAAACCTACCATTCCATCAAAATGGAACCATAATGTCTTTGCCATTTGTCACCACTTAAAGACTGATTGAAATAATAAGCAAAGATGTCATACGTACATTACATTACCATAAACAACGTCTTACTAGCTCAGTAATCAGAGCGTTGGATCGTCACTGAAGAAATGGATGTTGGTCATTGTATTGCATTACAATTTTGTACTCTATTCAAAATGATATAGACAGGAATAAACTAAATAAATAACTCCTTATAATGGAAAGACGTTTACAGATACAAGCGCTTGATAGACTAATATAAGTATTATGGAACCTATTTATAAGAAAGCTAACGCTTAATTTACAGAAAAACAAAAAAATCTTGTAGTATACAATTGACGTCTTACTAACTGGGATGCTACTAAGCTACCGGAGCGATACCCTCTTATTCTGCCTTTCTTTAAAGAAGAAGAAATATTTTCATAAATCAAATTGTATAAAATATAAAGTACCTTGTATGAAAATAGAGCTCAACTGTATGAAGCTATTGTTCATTTGTCTATCATATAGAATATGTTGGCGGGATCAGAGTTTCAACCCGATGCAATCAATTATAAAACGTTAAACAATATGTCGTGGTCTTTCCTTTGAAACGTATCCCTTAACAAACTACTCACGTACCAAAAATCCTTTTTAATGTCATTCATGCCATTCTTGTTTTTGTGAGGTTATTAATACGACGTAAGGTAGCGCAGGAACAGAGAATGGATCAATTTGTATTTTTGATTTTTAAAAGGGACTGTTACGTGCAAGCAGAAAGATTTTTTGGACAGTTTTAACTAATTTCCAAATGCTGGATGTAGCAATATTGAGCAAAAATTACCAAATGGAGAAGGCTAAGTCAACAGGATATTAGATGAATCATGATGGTTTTATAATAATTTCCTCAAGCGTTTTGTTTGGAATGCAACACTTTTGTCATATAGAAGGGGTTTGTTGGCTCTACTGCACTAAACTGTTCCATTTCTCAGTGTTTCTGAAATGAGGAAAATGAACAAATGAGGGCTTTATGCTTGAAACCAAGGATGTCACTGTCGGGTAGTTATGGGTGTAGTGCCTTTCAAATTCCTAATGACAGCTCCTTCGGCAAGCAAATATAGCATGAAGAACATAGTCGAAAGTAGAAAAACCGTCACCTAGTTGCATTATATTAGAATGTGAAAGGCACCAAATAACGATTAAATACATAAAACACTAATATTGTATTTCAATAGAGTTCCATGGATCTTTTGTTTACTACAATAGGCTTTTATAATAGTTCATGATTTGTTTACCAACACGTTTATTTTGATTTATATATGACTGTAAATAACTGCAAGTATGTCATTTGCGATATAATTGATCTCATTTATGATAAAACATATATATAGTTCAAGTATTTTTCAACGCGCCACGTTCAGCAGTGAAGGATCCAGTTGTCAGCTTTTAATAAAGTAAATATATCTATTTGAAAGAGATTGTGCAAAGAAATTAGAAAAATCTGTCAGTAATATTTTCGACGTCGTCGGCACTTCAGCTCTGTTAGGATTGTTGGCACATATTGGTCTTCTAGCGCTATCCCTGCATGAAACTGAAGGTGAAACTGAACGATTAATGAAATTTAGTTAACTTGTAAGCCTTGCAACCTAATGAAGCGATCATTTGGACTCCCGAAAAGTTTATGGCTGCTGTTGATAATATTCAGAACAAATAGCTATTTAAATTGGAAACTGTGGCTGTACTTTTTCACTGTGTGTTGCGGCAAAAGTAAGTTTGAAATTATCTCCTTTTTCTTCACTTATTTACTGCGAACTCATGCTTTGCAGGAATAAGTGCAACGTATTTTTTGGCTACTATTAGGTCATAGGCGGATTTGCAACTTATTTTTCTGATATGCAAGCACTCTAAGCCTGCTATTAGTGCAGCCATAGCTTTGCCATCGTCCATAAATTTAGGAAGTAGCAGTTCATCAAGGATTGTCTCACAACGGGTAGTAACACTTTAAAAGATCTTGTTTATGAGACCAGATGGGAAGGCCATCGTGAGAACGACTCCTCATAACATCTAAACCTATGTATATATTCCATGAATAAAAAGGATGTTGATCAAAAGAGTAACAATTGTTTCAAAAACGACACGCAGCCATGAAAATGTACCCTGTTTCCGGTAAACAGTATGTAATTTGGAGCAAAAAATCTACAATGAAGTGTTGAAACGTAAAACCACTGGACCATCTGATCACTCGATCTATTTTCTCCCTTCTTTATTCAGGATGCACAGCATCGTTTTTAATTCTCTTGTCATGTCAGTTTTTGTCTGTATAATTCAGTCACGCTGTTTTTCAATCGCCTGCTCCCTCCTTGCCAACGTTCTCCTTAGACTTGAGGTCTACACCAGCTGCGAATCAACAGTTAATGTATCATTCGACTCTTAGTCTCTTCTGTTGAGCCCTGCCCTCACTTGTCTCTCTATTCCATTTCATAGCATGTCTCTCTTCTTAACAAACAGGTACTTAAAATCCTTACAGAACAGATCTACTTTAGAAAAATGACCACAGAAAGACTCATGTCTAGTCAAGTGAAACTGGTGAAATTCCCAATAAAGAGGTTCTATGTTAGGAATGATATAAAAATATTTCCCAGGCAAACACTACATTTACAAGATAGAGTTCTTACAAAGAAGTATTGCAACTGTGTCAACCATAGTAAACAAATAGTGAAGTGTAAGTCATAATACTTTGCAAACAAATAAACACTTTTATTCTGCGATGCTGGCAACAATGGTGTAAGTACCACGAGCACAATACTCGTTGAATAACACTGTGTCAAGAACCTCGTGTCTGAGACAAACTGTTAACGTATATGTAATATCTGATGTCTTTGCTAGCTATAAGTGTATTGTTAGCTTGCTTTAACCTGTATTTTATCCTAGCTTCGACAAGAATGCTTTATCTTCCACTTAAATATTTAAAATATCTGCAAATTTTGTCCTTGGAACGTACTTGATTTATCAAGAATATATGGGCTATAATCTTTCCTGCGCAAAAACATCTTCAGCATCTTTTCTTTTTCGCTGCAAAATGCCAGTGGAATCAAAAGCTTCTCCAAAATTAGCACTTTGATGAATATAGTTGGTTCTCCCCAAAATTCAAAACAACCATCATGACTTTATGTTGTAGATACACACTTTCAGATCATCTGTGAGTTCTTTATGTTTGCCTCAGGAATATAAGAGGATAAGATTTGTCTTATTTCTTTTGCCATCATGATAACATTTATCAGAAAGTATTGTGTACCTCAAAGGAAAACACCATCTTTATCGTAGTACAAAAACTAATGAACAGTAGATAGGAAATAAAGGAATTAGTTTTAACTTAATGATAGCTGAGTTTATTCTGAGTTTCGGCTTTCGGCTTTCGATACTTTCATGTGACAAAAAAACCACATAAACGCAATGACCCCTGAGTGGAGTATAGCAAGTAGTCAAGAGGAAAGTCGAATTCGCAACATTGAATTATATTTATCCATTACCAACCACTGGATGCAGCTTTTGATACCAATGATCTAAAAGTGTCTTTCTACAAACCTTTGTATTGAAATGGGACGTTTTGCATGTAGACTTTTGAGTCTTAATATTCCGAGTTTTATACTGCTTAGCTCCCGCTCAATGTAGCCCATTTAAAACATATTTATGCATTATTATATTTGTCTGTTACTTCATAGCCATAATAATTTCAGGTAGTTTACAGTCAGTGTAATTAAAAAATTATCAAAACCAATAAACAACAAAACAAATCCAGCACTATAGAAAACTGTAAAAAATTTAACGCCTGATTCAAGAAATGACTAATATGATTAAGACAATAATGATAAACTTAGTTTTATTACCAGCTAAATGAAATGTATCCTAGCTTGGTCTTTTGTGTCAATCTCATTGTCAAAGATGCGCAATTTTCTGAAAAACAGATTGTTACTTATAACAACAACTTGGGCGGTGATAACATTAGTAAGATGAGAATATTTATAATTATGAGCAAAACAAACAAGAACGTGATTATCACAACGCGTGCAGCTACAAGAATAATGATCTTAGGTATGATAATACCGATTAACGTTTGAATAATAAGGATAATTATAACATTGATTGATATGAATTTATGGCAACAATTTTTTCAAACAACATTGATGATGATAGTAAATAGGATGATGAACAATTTTTTCAAACAACATTGATGATGATAGTAAACAGGATGATGAACAATTTTTTCAAACAACAGCGATGTTGATAGTAAACAGGATGATGAACAACTTGATAAAGAAAACGAAACCTATATCGTAGTTGCATATTTGATGAAGTTTGAAAAATTTGTCTTTCTATATAATTTTACGTCCAATAACAAGCTACTTTATGAAGTTATAGATCACTCAGAATATTATATATATTGTCTTTTTAGAAAACCTCAGCGAAAGTAGGACCACTCAGCGGTAGTCACTGTTATTGTTAATTCTTTTCATTCTTCAAATTGTGGTTTAAAATTGTTTCAGGTAGTCTATTGTCTTTTTCTATGTAAGTGGCTCTGTTGAACTGTATTGGTAACTAGAAACAGCAGAATAATATAACGAAGCAATGGGCACACTTGAAGTTTACTTTCATCTGTGGTTCAGATCAAGTATTCACTTCTTGGCTTGAATACTTCAAATTAAAACTTTGGTGACTACGGCAGCCCTTAGTTGATGGGACAGACTTAAGTCGATTTCATTAAGCCAGGTCTCTACTGCAACTCAGAATCTATACTTATTTGTAAAACGGTCGTAGATCTATACATTCGGTACTATGCCCAGATGACGACCTAACAATTAAGGGCCACTGTAACTTAATTAGCAAAGAAAGAACTAAGAAAGCTAAAATTGTTTAACACATCATACAATATCAAGCAATTAATACAAAAGGTTAAACTGGTCTCCAAAAAACAAAATTCTTTTAGCTATGGACAAACCTTCGCCGTTTTCTTTTATTTATCAGTAACATGTTTGGAAACATATGGTCATTAATTGTTGTCCTAATCCACTTACAGTGCATCTTACATAGTTTTTAGATGTTTTAAGACTATCATTGGTTAGACTGACAGGAGACATTTGATTTCCAACTGTTCATTATCCAATTGAGCAGGGATTGTGACAACCTGTTGCCTCAGATTGTCATGCTTTATACATGGACCTTGTTTGGCTGTACGAAATTGTCATAAACTGTTAGCTAACTTACCCGTACACGCAAACGTCTTCCGAGATGGAAGAAGACTTTAATTTTGTAAACTGTTATCTGAGATATGAGTAGCATCAAAAGTTTACTGTTTTCAAATATTTGTCAATGTAGCTGGCAATTGTCCAGCATGTAAAAAGTAGCTAGATACCGACGAATATTATGTATTTGTTTAAGTAAAGAAATAGACCATGAATTGATGGCTCAGGATGGGCAGAGTTGGCGATCTCTAATTATTGGCTATCCATCTTCCTCACATTGAAAGACTTCATGTCTACACTATTGATGAAAATGCCTTATTTCCAAAGACCCTTAACCACCTAAAGTATAACTTCAATTCTGTTTCCATTCTTACATATCAATGTCCTTTCGTTACAGTGCACGCCTATTAGACTTAACATAAAAAAGTTTTATTGATCCACTCATTTATCGAGGTCAGTGATTTCAAAAAGTAATGGGTTAGGTAAAAACTCTCTTCATAAAAATGTATTTACAACTTTTTCACGTAAGAAATTATTGTACGTAGGTATAATGATAATTTGATCCAAACAATTGATTGATTTTCCTTCCAACGCGCCAGTTTTTCTTTCAAGTCGACCTTCCTATTTCACTGACTTCCTGCGTGGGCTAACATGTACAAATATTTATGACATGCTCCCATTTCAGAATCAAAACAAAGTGCTTTAAGGAATGCATGTCGGTAAATTACAACTAAGCCGTATTGTAATCAAACTTGCAACATGAGATTATTGTTTTTGAATATGGGAGTAGTCTCGCGAAGTTATTCAATTCAACAATGTGCTAGTTTATAGTATCATGTTAACAAATTTCATGTGCAGAGCATGAAACGTTTAAGTCATGAACTAAGTCTTCTTTGCTACAGCATGCATTTGTGGCTAATGACATGACATAATTTAATCTACGGAACGACAAAAATAAATGAACGAAAATTAATTACTTCTTCATTCAATGCAACTTAACTGTTACTCAAACTTTGTACTTCTCACGAAAACAAGGACTTGTAATGTTTCTCACCAAATATTTTTGTCTTAATGCCCCAATGCTTTGAGAGTAAGCTTTTGAGTCGGATGGCTGCTAGTTTGATTCATCTCGGCTCCGTCTCGACGCAGCAAGCATAGTGATGCTACATTCGTCAGTAATGTACATGACTATATCAATATTTTATCCTGAGAAAAAAACGAAACAAATTATCTGGAATTAACTAAGATGGAAGCAAAAGCAGACATCAGACAAAAGAGATGAATTTCCATTTTTTATTCCATAGAAATCTTGCTGTGATAAAATAGCAAAATATCTGGCACTAAAGTAAGGGAAAGCCAAAGCAAAAAGTTTTAGAAAAATTTATACTCTCATCGCAACCTCCATACATTTGTTCTAGCAAAAGATGCAACCTTTGCCAGAAACAAAAGTTCCTGATCATCTACCACCTGAATTATCATTACTAAACAACCGCAACGAACTTTTATTATTGTTCCACCATGAAAACAAAGCTCTGCTTCGTACCAATAAATCACAATATTTAGGTTGCAACTTGCAAACCAAGAAACAACCAATCAGAACACTTTAAATGTTGCACTAACACTTTTGAACTTATAACTAATCCAAATACAATGCATTTTGACGTTGACTATGTACTATTAATATAAAATTGCACGATCGCACGATGTTTTTAAACAAAGATCCCCTGAAGAATGAGCTATCACGAAACAAACTTGTAGGGATAAAAATGTAGTAGATTCGTATATATAGTATCTCAACAGATACAAATGCTTTCTTGGAATAGAGCATTACTACAATAGCTCCACTAAGTGGGAGCCCGGTCGGCTCCCAGGTATATATATGTTATAATATACCTGATATAATATATATTGTATAGTTATAAGTTATATATATAATCGTCTCGGCAGACCTATAAATGTATTCCTATATCTTACTCATGAGTGGAGTATCACCTAAATAGCTATGTTGATAGGGAGCTGATCGGGCTCATCGAAGCATCACTTTCGTACTAAATGCCTAAATACGTTGGTAACAACGATTAGGTTGAGTTGTACTGATACGAATAAACATATAAAGTAATGATGTTGTCAGAGAATTAATCATTGTTGAAAATAGAAAATAGTGAGGTTTCAGGACAATATGTTGATAAACATGCTTGACATCTGAGAATTTGTTTACTATCAATTCAAGTTTTCATTAGAGAGAGTATCGGTAGTTTTACCAGATTACGATTCCTTAGACAGGAAGAGAAAAGCATGTTTAAAATTACGTAATACTTCAAGCAAAGTACGGATCTAATAGTAACACAATTAAACAAAAAATGGCAATTCTGTGGCTTGTGTTTGCTCTCAAATATGTTTAAGCAGTGTTGTCAAAACATGATTATCTTTGATCTAGTAGTTTTGGTCTATCCTGATATTAACACATCAAAACTTGAAATTTTTACAGAATTTCTCGCCTTTCTAATTTGTACTCATCCTTGCAACTGCATTTCCTTCTAACACTTCCCAGTTCAGGATTAAAATGGAAACTACATGAAAGAACTTTAGAGCACCAACTTCGAAAAAAGTTATTGAAACATTTTACTCAAAATGATTTCTCTGTAAAGCTAAACACAAATGTGAATTATTGTCTAATAACTTTGTTTGCATCCTTTTGAATCTTCGAAGCTCCTGAATTAGATAAACTACGTAAGATACATTTTGCGCTTGTTAGATTGTGCAGTTATTTTCAAATCTAGAACGAAAACAGCTTGATACTGGGGTCCGAAAGAAGTGTGTCAGTAATGTTTGAAAACTCTATCACAACACTTTTGTGTAAGAACAATATAAAATGCATTCCATATTCTAACCGGAGAAGAGACAAACTTTCTTTAGTCCCATTGTAGTGACCATGCATCAACTTGAAATTATTTTAAATCATACCACAATTAAGAAATATTTTCAGAGCGGGAAGGCAAGTTTGTTATGTAAACGTCACCTTTGGAAACAGAACGTTTTTTCTATTCATGCTTTAATTCATATAAAGGCAGTCAGCACAGCTGCCTTTTCCCAGATTAGTCATGAATTCTGAACGGTATTTGTCTCATTGCAGGCTGAAGAATCCAACCATATTCTTGCATGAACATACAAATAAAAAAGTAAGCAAAATATATAAAATGAAAGTTTAAGATGACGTCCTTTGCTATGGATCCATTCCATTGCTATCTTATTCGCTTTAGCTTTTTCCTTTGGAACATTGCTATTAATTTTGTTATTTGAATTACATCTAACAAGTACAACGGTCGCATAGATCACAAAAGTAAAAAGTTAGAAAATCGAAATTGTTGTGACAGACTATAGTTAAACTATTCTAAGACCAATCCAGATTACGTAATAATTTTCAGAAACATAGTAGATTTATACGGAAACAATCGGGAAAGGAGACTACAAAAGTAATGAAAGTTGTTATAGCTTGTGGTCATTACAATATTAAGTTGATATTTAAGACCTTGGTTAAAGCAAGCAAGCTACTGTGTTTCCTTGATGCCAAGCGTATCAAAACACCATGAAAGAAAGAGAGCAAAGCTACTTATTTAGGCATGCTTTGCTTATGCTACTTGAAAAGAGAAAATTATGGCTTGCAGTCAACAATTATCTTGGGTATCGGCTTTGCGTTAAAACATTTTTTCCGAACTTAATTAATATATGTGTGTTTTGATTATTGTTGCCATCCTGGTAACTCCTGACACTATCGGTACACAAGCCATGAATTTGTTTGAGGTTATGCCCGAAAGCAAAACTTGCAAATTGAAAGATTTGCTGCTGATTTCTACGAACTTCGTCATGATTTGAGCTCTCGTGTAGATGGACTCTGAGTAAACGTGACAAGAAATGTTATTTTAACAATCTTTTCGTGGTACAAAACTTGAAAACCACATTGAAAATTTGCGACATTGCGCTGAAAACATGCTAAAAAGCTTCTTTTGTCTCTCACTCTTGAGAGTATGAATCGTCAGAAATGAAAGTATAGATATATGGCAACGTATTTATACGAAACATGTATCGAAACTAGCCAGTCGTAAACAAGAAAGGAAAAGAAACAAAGAAAAAGTGAAGGTTTTAATGAAGATAGACTCCAATACACTTAAATGAAAAGAAGATCTCGCCGTGCCACTTATTCCAAAATTCTCGTCCTTATACATTTTGCCGCATTCTGAATTTTCTAGCAAATGTTGGCCTATGGCAGAATCACCAGTTGTTTTTGCTCTCCTGGCTCAAGATTGCTGTTTCCTAGAAGGAATTGATACGTATTCTAACAGAAAACAATCAAAAGATACCCGTTTATTTTGGCAATGTTAATAACACTTTTTTCATCTTATAATAATGTTTTGTTTCTTCATTTTCTCTTTTTTCCTTTTTCCTTTTTTTACTTATGATTGGCTAGTTTCGATACATGTTTCATATAAAAAGGTAGCCATATATCTATACTTTCTTCTCTGACGATTCATACTCCGAAGAATGTGAGACGTAAATAGCTCATAAGGTATGTTTTCAGCGCAATGTCGCAAATTTTTAATGTGAAATATCATTTTCTTTTTCATTGCATTCCATTTGATTTACTATGTAAGTGGGCATGACGGTTCCTTTAAGAAGTCACAAAAAGCAATAACGGTTCATTTTTTTCATTATAAAAAACTAAGTTTTCAATATAAATGTTTTACTTTATTACTCTTAACGCAGTGTGATAAGACATTTGCAATATAATGCTAGGTAAATTACATTTTAACCCAGAGTAAGTACTTATGCTCATTTCTCACCTGAGAAGCAAGTATTTGTAACAGAGTCTTATGCTGAATAAGAGAGAAATATAGGATAAGCAATACTAATCAAGAAAAGACATGGTTCCATTGTAAAACTTTATGCTATATTTAAAAGATTCCTTTCCTGTCATTACTCCGCTAAAAGTCCGGTGGTATGGCTTACCGAGTCTTTGCACGAATACTTCTGTGGTGATTTCGAGAATGATAAGCTTACCGTTTAACCTTCACGTTATGACTGATGTGTACATTTATGTAGTACTTGCAGCTATAATCCTAGACGATTGTGAGAGATATAATATTTAAGTGATTGCTGTGTTGTGGGAATTGGATACAATTTTGTCATCTCCATTTGTGGTATTGACTGTCTTGTCTTGAATCTTCTTGTTTTTGTCAGTTAAATTTACAATGAGTTGCGTTCAGCTGGCTTTGTGTCATTATTAACTGCTCTCCTATGTTCTTTCCTTTTTACTTTATTTCCTCTAATGTAACGAGTGTCTAAATTTTCCAATAAAGATTGTAGACGTTTTAAATTATAACCTGTCCCTTGTCGTTTTTCAACAGTTAAGCGATGCAAGGCACGTCCAACAACGGTTGTAAATACTAAAGTTAGTCTCCCAGTTAAAGGTCAAGACAAGGACAAATGTGAACATATCTGAAAGTTTAGGATTTTTGTCAATACAATTGTCTATTGTTAACTTAATTGTAAAACAGATTTTAAGTATAATTTCTGAAAAATGTCTTCTCATATCTCAAATTTTTCATATGATAAAGTAACTCAAGAAAAATAACATAAGACCATTAAAAACATGATATATCCTTAATAAACAAAATATAATGTACTCTACTATGATTTTGGTAACTTGACTTGACCACGTATGTTAGCTACATACAGCTAATTACAGCAAATTAACGGAATTTCTTTGCATAGATGCTTAAATGCAACTACACCTCATTTATGAAGAATATACACCATTGATACACATTTACACTAGCAAATAGTTCATCATTGATGCAAAATAGTTCATCATTATTGCAAAATAGTATATTTTGGTGTGAATGCTGTTGTAACTAATTTTATAAAGCAGTGTATCTCAAGAAAAGGCTTTAAAAATTGGTTATTTAAACTGAGCACTTCAAATCTATATCTTGTTAAAAATAGTAGGAAATGATATTAAAGTACAACTTTCAATACAAACTTGACACGTCTTCAATTTCTTATTCCTTATGCCGTCAAAAGTAATGAAAAGGTAGACATGAATGTTTTGATTAAAACATAAAACTTAGTCCGAGCTATGATTTGAATGACAATTATCGTTTATAATTTATCACATTCGATATTCTGACAGCAAGGTCGTTTACTCAAATTGTATACTCACTGGACATCTGACATTTTTCTTGTTGTTGAAGTTTATCTGTTTTGTAAATCAAGGACCGCACACTTCATTTTGTACCATCTTGTTATCTATAACGTGTCTAGTAAGTGACTGAAGAAAGTTTAGGATACCTTAGCGACACAAGCCTCAATAGTCATAATAATTAATGATTTGGCTTGATTTTATGCCAAAATGAGGCAGTGGTAAGGAATGTACAAATGAATTTCAAAAACAACTGAGTGTCTTAGAATACTCGTAATCAAAGATTTTAACATATAGCTAATATGCTGTACTTTGGTACTTTTAGCTTAATATTGAGGAAGTAGGTGATTATGTGGTTTACAAAATAATGAAAAAAGAGAAAAAAAGAACACAGCAAACACGACTAGTAGTATTTAGAATTGCCCTTTTGTCGCATTTACTATGAATTACGCCCATATTACTACAACTGCTTCTGCAACTATTCGTACTGCTAACTACTCCTATTACTTTTATTACTGCATTATTACACGCGACGATTTTATCAACATGTCAAAGGATTTGCGATACAAGAACAAGAAAAAGAATTACATTATATGGAAACTCATATACGTTACCGTAAGAACTTCTTACTATATATTTTGCCGCAAAAGTAATACTGGAAATCCTAATCTTGTAAACTTTTATTTCACATCATCATATTGGTAAATTATCATTAGGTAGACACTGTCTTATCATATTATCGCTGGTATATAAGTAGCCAATTAAATACAACTTGTAAAGTACAACTTGTAAAGTACAACTTGTAAAGTACAACTTGAAGTTGTGTCTTAATGCTATAACAAAATAAATGATGTTCACACTCTGTTATTAATTATTATTATTTAAGTAGGTAATGATTGTGATATATGTCTGGCTGTATTGTTTTTGCATCAGTTTGTATTTCAGATAAAAGAAAAAAATAAATTCTAAGTTTCAAAAAATAATCATTGATCGTCATCATAATCATTATTGCTTGCATTGATATTGTAAATATGATTATTGGTAGAATTTGATCAATAAGGAAATATTATTAAAGTTATTAAGCTTTGGAATATCTACACTTACATTGAAGAAAAGTGTCGAATTTATCAGTATATCAAAGGCCTTAACTTAGATGACAATCGCCTGATTAATTAGTGTTCAATGGTACCTATCAGATCTCATACTACTTATTTAATCAAAAATATAAGGACTAAACTTATTCAATATTGCTGAAAATTTATTAACAATTTTTTTCTTTTTGTATTCTTTATTATTATTATCACTCTCCCTCCTTCCTTTTTATTACTAGTGCTCTCAATGTTGTATGTTTAAACTTCCATTAGTAATCTTCCTATCCCTACATCTGCCTGGCAAAAACAGTGTGGAATTATAAATGCAATTGTATGAAAAATGTATTTTGTATTTGAAAGGAATTTAAACATACATCAATGACGTTTAAAAAATAATATATATATATATATATATAAATATACAATTCAATAGATGGAAAAACACATCAAAACTCCGGTTTTGCTTCTACAAGCTTGTTTCGTGAATTTTCACT
>JANTCA010009202.1:0-28133 GCA_024741275.1 Chironex yamaguchii
AATAGGATAAGACATGGATGCAACGAATAGGATAAGACATGGATGCAACGAATAGGATAAGACATGGATGCAACGAAAAGGATAAGACATGGATGCAACGAATAGGATAAGACATGGATGCAACGAATAGGATAAGACACGGATGCAACGAATAGGATAAGACACGGATGATATATTATTTCATTATTTGCACATGTAATTACATCGAAACTAGACTCAAATGTGGATTGCATGGCAATAATTTTAATATTGTACGAGCATCAACGCATAACACTAGCAACAATGAAGACCAAATTAAAATTTCTAGATGTAAAAACCATGTAATTTTTATTGATTAAACACTAGTAAACTTACTGATTTTGAGAGATTTCCAATTAATTTAAAATTTGACCGCTAATTACCAATAAGGCAAAAATAAAATGACCCAGTATAGGACTTCAGCAAGAATGGGTAATGCAACGGGTTTCTGTCAAAATCTTTAGTGGATATGTATTTTGTTTTAATGAGAACGCAGAATGCGAATCGAAAATCATTAACTCCTAAATAACCATGTCGTTCCTTATCAGACGTATAGCGGCCAGCAGTATTCACAAGGACATTTGAGAAGTTTTCTTAAGTCAAGGACACGAAAGTACGAAGACGAGCTAACTATAAAAGGTTAAGGCCACAAATTGTTTGTATGAGAGGCTGTAAATCAAACCTGCGCCTCAAGAAGCCACTTTTTGAAGCCTTTTGGCGAAAATTTTGTCAACATGTCTTTGAATTTTAATCGCGTTACACTCCACAGGACTTCAATGATTTGGGATAAACGATTTTCATTCCCACATATAACTATGTATCCGCTGTGTCCACGACGACAACTATGCGTTTATTTCTTTAGATTTATAGTCTTGTGCAATTTAGACGCAGTTCTTTCTTTGAAGAAATCTCGCTGGTAAAGAGATGATGGCTTTAAGAAAGACAGTTAACCACGATTATCCTTAATGATCTTTGCACATCATAGAACTGGGGATGGAATGGCTAATAATCTAAAGGATTGTCACAACTCGTTACGTTGTGTACTAGTTCGAGACGACTAACCAACTGAAAACCATTAACTGGGTTGTAAGACGCGTGCCTAGCTCTGCTTGTCTCCTGGTTGATTACTTTTAATGATGTATTTACGGCCTGTCAACGTCTTCATCCGAAACGATTTCGCTTGGTCTCTGATAAGCGATTTATTTGAATGTAGCTGACAAAAATCTACACCAATTGTACCACCAAGGGAAATAAAAATGAGAGGTAATTTAAACGTAATTAAAACAGGTTAGAGCTCTGACGTGTCTCGACCTACATCATAGCAATGAACTGATCAGGACATCGATCAAAGACACTGTCCCTTTAGATGTCATTGGTAACTGTTACAAGGAGTGTGCTATGGTCACTGTACCAGTATAACAGCTGCTGAAAAACGTCACTGTGAAAGAGAAGATGAGCATTCTCAGGCTTTAGACGATTTCCGTGAGGAGCAGAAGTACCAGGTTCGAGTCCCAGTTAAATTAGTTCTGTTTTCCACTTTCCTTTCCTTGATACAATTAATCATTCACTTAATGCAATACAAGATGAACGCTATGTTAAGCTTTTCTCCGTCACTTAAGCTAATAATATATGTCAGTCAAAATATTCTTAAGTACCAATAAAATCTCTTGTCAGACTAAGATATTTCAAAATCATCATCAACATCTGTCACTATCATATTTATCAGGCTTGATAATATTCCAGTGATTTTTACCGAGAACAAATACAAGGACGAGGAGATGAACGGATGATGATGCCTTAAGATCACCATGGATCGAAATTAGCAAATTTTAGGCTGCTGACCTTTTTAGTAAATGTTTAAATTTCTACTGACATAGTTGCTATCTTGTCACCAATTTTCCTCCAAATTTTTAAAATTCCTCTTACCGGTCCTTTCAAATTTCCGCTGATTTTCACCGACCACTATTCGTAATTTTGATCCATGATCACAGTGGGAAGGATGAAAAACAGGTCTATAATGATTGATAATAGCTAAGTAAATTTATTTAGTGACATCATCTGGTTTATTCCTGGTGACGAAGCAATCCACTAAACCACTCAGCGTAAATATTGCACTAAAGAATCGATCACGAAGAATTATGCAACATAAAACGATAAAGAAGATATACTGTATTACCTTCACACTGTGTTGTCACTTTGCCCGCTACACCTCTGGTCCCTTTTATTTCTTTACCTTCCTTGTCCACACACCAACACTGCCCCAGTTTACCATGGCACTGTACAGGAGCGAAGCCTCCATCCGGTTTACATCGCGGTATAAACACGTGACCTAATGGAAACTGTTCCAGAACCTTCAAAGCCTCGAGAAGAGACTTAAAACACTTTGATGTCGCTGAAAATGAAAGACAATAAAACGTTAGCTCTGGAAGCGACTAGACGTCATTGGTCATGTACTTTACTTGTACTAACATAAAAATTCCACTAAGGATGTCGTATAAGTGCAGAAGGGGTTTCGTGTAAGTGCAGAAGGGGTGTCGTGTAAGTGCAGAAGGGGCGGCATGTAAGTGCAGAAGGGGTGTCGTGTAAGTGCAGAAGGCGTGTCGTGTAAGTGCAGAAGGGGTGTCGTGTAAGTGCAGAAGGGGTGGCATAGGAGGCTGACACTAGATTCTATTGGAATCAGGTTTTGCAATCTTAAGATGAGCAATTAAGCTTGGCAATAGGGCCTCGTAACAAAAATCGTACTATAGCTATTGCGTCAAACAACTCAAACAAAGAAGTCAACAGATTTTTAGATATTCGACATTGACTAACATCGTATAATTGTTGGTCTACTGCCCAACATATTAACAAGTGGTATGTCTCTGTACGCGTAACTTATCCGCTACTCGCCGTTTTAGAAAATTGCTAGAGACATTTAGAATTGGCTGGTGTCAACATAGGTCAACCCTTTACGGTGAGCCACTTGAACGTAAAACCAGTGTCCCATAAATCAAGTTGTACACATGCAGTATAAAAGGCTATTGCAGCAACTGTCGCTAAGTGAAGGCGGCACATCTAGTGACTGGGTGGAACGACTATCGACCGCTGCCCTGATTGCTTGCTATATATCATATCCATGACTTAAAACAGCTCAGTGTGAACCCCAATTTTTACTTAATTTTGTCAACCCTTACAAAATTTGTCTAATTGGTATGGAATTATCCAGTTAGACAAAGTCCGTCACGTTTCTAGTATGGACAAGCCTAAAAGCTACAGACTGTATTTATTTGCTAAAGGCATGGCCCACGAAGAACTGCTACAGCTACTCGGTTAGATTAGTGTATATTAAGGCAGGCATTCCATATAGAATCATACTAACCAATGGCAGAACAATTTGGCTCCCGGTAGCGCACAGAGGATCCAGGGATAGGTTTACCATCTTTTGTTGAGCACCAACAGAAGCCAGTTGTATTATGACATTGGACAGCGGTGTAGGACCCAGACGATGTACATTCTGGTACAAAAATTCCCTCTCTTTGTGGTTTTGAAACTGGTTGATTTGCTATGACTTTTATGCGCTCAGCTTGGCACTTGGTCGGCTCTTCAAATAACAAAATAAATTAAATCGGGCTTTAAACTCCAATTTCATAACACGTAAGGGCATAATGTCAACGGTGAGTTACACAGAAAGACAAGTCAATGGTATGGAAATTCACTGCGTCATAAAACATGCCTTTTGAAAGAAGCGACTTGATTAAACATAACAATAAATTTCTATTTCGATGGCAGCTACAGTAGTCTCTCTTGGTCTTTTTATTAGAGATGCAAAATGGATTAAATGTATAAAGGCTGTAATTGAAGCGCTTTTTGGGGAGGAAAATGGTTAAGCCAAGTTGGGGGCCGTTCAAAAATGACGTCACGCACCAAGGGGGAGGGGTAAACAAATAGACAAGGGGGTCATTAATTTTTCGTGACAATGCGTGACATGGGGGAAAGGGGGGGGGGGCAAAATATGTCAAACTTTGCGTGACGTCATTTTTGAATGGCCTCTTGTCTTTTCTTCAGAAATGAATCGAACCATGCTCAACAGCATTGAAGCTTTTGTAGTCGATTAGAAAACCATGTAGATGATATTTAAAATTGTGAACAGCTGAAAAACAGCTTTGCAATAAATCCAAGATCACTGCCCGCTTAAGGTTTCTACCGTTATTTCACACGAGAACTGCTGTTGGACTGAGTAGTATTTTGGGATTTGAACCCACAAATTCTTGTAAATGAAATGAGTTATGCTGCTGCCCTATCTATGACTGTTCTTGAATACTGATCGACAAAATGGCAGTTTTCAGGACTGCAAGAGGAATGTGGGAATTGAATCTGTATGTGCCTCAACACAATCTTACGAAATAAACAAGAGTATTGTGCGCCTTAAAGTTTTTACCGTTATTTGTCACAAGGACTGCTAGATCGGTATTCAAGCCCGTATAACCTTGTAGTGACAGCAAGAGAATAGGTGTATGGAATCTGATTTTGCCATTTTCCTTTGAGCCATGTTTTAGTTTTCAAACTTTTAAAATATTTTAACTTTCGTTTTTCTGATGCCAGGATAGCAATTGCAAGAACCACTATGGGAACCGCAGAACTTGTGAGCGCACTAGTTGAATGAACATGGATATGAAGTAACAGCATAAAACAGTAAGTATGGTTTGACACAGTGTTGCATCATGTTGCCAATGATATTGATCAGTCGACCAATCGATCGATAGATTAATGGATTGAGTAGCTGATCGATTGAATTATTGACAGATTGATTCATTGGCTGATTGTATAATTGATTGACTGATTCATTAATTGATTGACTGATATCCATTGATTTGCCGATAGTTGGATTGATTGATTGGTTGTTTGATTGACTGGTCGATTGATCGATTGAATGATTGATTAATTGACTGATTGATAAAACGATAGATTGATTTGTAGATAGATTGACAGGTCGATTGATTGAATGATTGATTAATTGATTGATTGATGTAAAGATAGATAGATTGATTGAATAACTGACTGATTGACTGGTCGATTGATCGATTGAATGATTGATTAATTGACTGATTGATAAAACGATAGATTGATTCGTTGATAGATTGACAGGTCGATTGATTGAATGATTGATTAATTGACTGATTGATGGCAAGATAGATAGATTGATTGAATAACTGACTGATTGACTGGTCTATTGATTTGGCCGATTAATTGATTGGTTAAAATTTACAATTGCCTTTTTACGAGACATTATGTTTCTGGGGTTAATACATAGGGTCCACTGAGTAGCCTATGGCTTAGCTAAGCAATGCGCCTTCGTCTCGATGTGACTATACCTCGTGATTCCTTACGAAGGAAAGTAAGTTGATGACTCCCTCCAGACATGTCTCGAGATGGATTCGAATCATGATCCTCAGCTGCAGTGTCATTGCGTCGATGGTACTTTGTTTTGACAATGCGATCATTCTGCTACATTTCCAAGTGTTTCTTTTCTCTGCATCACTCTTAGCACGGAATAGCTTTCGTATCTAAAAAGGTCCCCAATGGCTAGAGGACCGGTCTAACAAATACAGTAATTTCCTTCAGTTAATCACCTATATCTATATTGCCCATTGAATTGATTGAAATCCACTACGAAAAGAAAGCTGTTCTCTTACCTAAAATCACATGATAGCCGCCACCTTCCATGCCATCAATCATGTGGATTGATAATTATAAGACATGAAATCTTTAAATTAATTGAAAAGTTCTATAAGGTGGTATTGATTACCTCGTATATCCAAACACTTCATCCATTCCTCTCTAGTTATCATTTTATCCTTTTTCGTATCACAGTGATGAACGAGCTTTTTTAGGCATTTCCTGTCTCGTATTTGTCGTCGAATTTTTTTGGTCGCAATCAACATTTCACGCACTGATAACACACCATCGCGGTCGGTGTCTGAATCGTCAAATTTCCATTGCAAGCATCCTCTCTTGTGAGATGCGGAGACGACATCGACATCTGGAAATAACAGCAAAAGCTATTTTACTCATTTATTTGCGAAAAACCACGTAAGGATGTTACCTTTTCCTCGTGTCACAATTTTTGTTGATTTGATTTTGAAATATAAATTATTGTGATAAGAGAACAGAAGTCGGAACTGAGGAATCCCAGCGTTAAAACGTAAGATACACCAATATAACAATACATTATCCGTACCCTGCTCAAGGTAAATCACGATCTTGCGTTATGTTGTAGCCTTTTGGAGACGAAAACGACCTGTACTATAGTTTAAGAGTAACAAGGTCTACCTCGACCTGCAATAAGTTGTTTAGCAGATATGTGTGCACAACAAATGCACTATGATTCATTACCAATAATAGACCCGAGATGTAACCCTTACAAATTTCATTTAAATACATGTTAAAGACCACGGTATGATTCTGATCATGTTGCTACAGAGTAGAGACATTTCCCAAGAATTTCTGCCAAGACTACGAGTCAGCAAAGAAACATTTGACAAAGACAAAAAGAGAATATTTCTTCTACGTTTAGATAATAAGTTCATCATACTACCTGATACCTTTTGACTCTCTACATACGAGGGTGAGAAGTGAGTTTGAAAATGAATCTTCGGTGTTTCTTGGACTGACATACGTTTGTCATTTTCCTTGACTACAGGGTTAATTGTAAGATAGCGCTTGCTTTTATGACTTACTCCTAAATTCGGTAACATCTTTATTTACTACGTTACTGAAAACCATGGTTGTTAAGTACAAAAGGCGGGAGATCCACACAAGGGTACTACCACCCGGGAGCCCTAGCGAACATGGACACCCTAACGTAGGCTCTAATAGCTGCAGCTTGAAGCAAAACTCAGTCGTAGCCAAATTGATGATGAAAATGTTACTCCTACATTCATGCCAGTCACTTAGACGATTAATTATTTGTTTTCATTGACAGGAAACATGATGTTGATAAAAACGAAAAACATTAAAAAGTAGCTTGTCTCTCTGTTGATTGGATGAGATATCAGTAACTTGTCAGCGACTGACTTGTGCAAACTAATGTCTCAGAAATTTCTTGTTCCCAAAGACGACCACAATTAAGACTATAATTGAAAATATTGATAGTCGTTTTTCATTTATATGATTTATATGAGAACTTTTGCGAGTAAAGCAGGTTTTCTCTACATACAAATGTTTATGGACAACCGCTTTGATCAAAGCATTGCTGTCAAATGGAGGGGCGAATTTAGGAAGAGAGGTAACAATTAAATCCTTCACGCCAATGTACACTGCAACAGACTGTCATGAACATTTAAAAACGTTCAGTAACTTATAAAAATCTATTAGGTCTTGCTACTTATTACGACCGCCCTTATTGATCTAGTAAATTTGTGACCATTAACCATAGTTCACGTCGGGTGATGTTCACTTGCTATTTCAGTCTTCAATGTAACCAATTCTTTAATCTAAAATAACCAAACGAATCCCTCGGTTCGTCTTTGTGCTTCTGCTATCAGTATGATTCATCACAAAATGGCTTTATCAGCTAAAAATTGGCGTCGTAAGTGACATCATATCTAAGGGTCAAACCCTTGCATGAACTTCTTAATTGACGTCTGATTGATGATTCTAGTGGCTGACCTTGTGATTGGGGGCAACACAACATCTATCGATCCGCAGACGAACATTAACATGAACAGTGGTACAGACATTAAGTTAATGTGACGCCAAAATAGCTTAAAATTTCTTGTACCTGACCCTAGCATGGTTGTAACTGGGCAACCTTAAAATACCACATTCCGAACCTCAGGAGGGCTATTTGTAATTTCCTGCTTTGTGCTCAGGAAAGTTGTAGTAAATGCCCATTACTCCACCAAAAATCACAAGAGAAAATCTTGAAAAAAGACACTCTAAGAAATGAAACTTGTACCACTTTCACACTGGTAGTTCCTCTGTGGTCTTCGCATGTAAGTCTATGCGTGCAGCAGCTGCGTTGTAGTTTTATTTCTCTATTTTTCCAGCATTTTTAATAAACAAGGAGGTTGTTGGCTTGTTTAGTTTGTTATGTATGTATGTATGTATGTATGTATGTATGTATGTATGTATGTATGTATGTATGTATGTATGTATGAACAATCTTTTCGTGGTACAAAACTTGAAAATCGCCTTGAAAATTTGCGACATAGCGCTAAAATCATACTTAAAAGCTTTTTTCGTCTGACATTCTTCAGAGTATTAAACGTCAGAAAGTAAAGTATATGTATATGGCAACCTATTTATACGAAACATGTAGAAAAACTAGTCAATCCTAGACAAGAAAGGAAACAAAAAAAGTGAAAATGAAGAAACAAAACATTATTGGAAGAGTTCAAGTGAAAAAACGAAGTCTTTCTGAGTACTGGTTACCATTGGTTTTATCCTATAGCAACTCTGTTCGACTGTTCGAAACTTGACATTCAAAATGAAAGAGTAGTCGGTGGTACAATATCATACACAGTTTGTCACATCGCTAGTCCCACTTGAATATACTGGCTGACAGTTCTTGTAGCTTACGGCAACAGTTTGTAAACCTCACAAGTTGTACAGAGCCAACTATACGTTTATGACGATGTACAAAAAGGCTGCATATATCATGGACATGAGTCTCACCTGAAAGATGACACGGTGTGTTGGGTTTGGGAAGACCAGCTTTCTCATTTAGTCTTTTGTCTAGTTTTCCCAAAAATGATTTTAAAACCAATCTGACCAGGCCTCTCATATCTTGGGAACAACCTAAATCAAAATAAAACCAATACATATCAAAGGGAACAACCTAAAGCAGAAAAAAAATAAAATCATTACATATCAAAGGGAACAACCTAAAGCAGAAACAAAATAAAATCATTACATATCAAAGGGAACAACCTAAATCAGAAACAAAATAAAATCATTACTTATCAAAGGGAACAACCTAAATCAGAAACAAAATAAAATCATTGCATATCAAAGGGAACAACCTAAATCAGAAACAAAATAATATCATTACATGTCAAAGGGAACAACCTAAAGCAGAAACAAAATAGAATCATTACATATCAAAGGGAACAACCTAAATCAGAAACAAAAAAAATCATTACATTGAAAACGATAGTAGGTCTAGCTTAATCAAAAGTGTTGAATAATGTCCATCTACAAGAGTCTTCTTCGTCTTCTACTTGCACTCTCTGTAGACGTTGCCTAGCATGACCTTCCATATTCCTCTTGTTTTTTGTTATACGCAGAAGCTTACTGGCTCCCACGTCGCTTCTCGAGTTGCCCACCACTTGCTTTCTCAAGCTTTCCAAAAACGTCTCTCCTTGTCGTCCTCTGTCTCTATTTCTCTCTATTCTTCCAGTAAGTACTAAATTTTCCATTCCTTATTTCAACACTACGTCTCTCAAAAGTTCCATTTGCCTCCTTTGAATTACAATACAAGAAATACAAGAGTAGAATTAGCTAAATTAGCAGAATAGAATTGTCTGGAAGAAAGTAGGGTTAGCTTAATCGACAGGGTAGAATTTCACAAGTCTTATCTCACTGGACAGCGATTTAAAGTCACATAAATGTGTACCCAAAACTTCTCTGGTTTTCTTCCGAATCACGTTACTTCGTAATCGTTCCTAACGACCTGCAATTTTAGCTAGTGTTGTTTGAAGGTCTTTGTCTACGGGAAAAATGCATATTATTAAGGACACTTCCGTGATGACCTATGCCGTCTAGTTCACCTAGAAATCTCGTGATGAAAGTAGGTACATTCCTGTATTCAAAACATTTTGAAACAACGGTGTATTTTTGGGGGGGAGTTTTTGAAAACCAACAAGGGGGGAAATTAATTTTTCGAACACGTATTGAAAGTCACTTAATCAATGTTATCCTTGTTGTGGCAATGTGACGTTGGATGAAAGCTCATTGATGTCTTTGTAGAGAGTGGAGAGCAATTGCGTTGAGTATTCGTTCTGTCAGAGTCCACGTGTATGGTGTGTAGTGTGTACTCGTTTACACTGACAGAAACGACATTTTCAATACCATTATCAACCAGAAGATCATAAACATATCGTGAAATACCAAATAATATCAAGAATTCTTTTTCTGTTAGCAATGATCGCAAGGACTTCGACAAGTTCATTTCTAGCTCTTGCCATCTACCAGTTGTGAACTTGATAAACCTCTCCGTTTTTGATACATTCCATGTAATCAAGCTAGGAAGTATGCAAAATAACGATGAAAATAAAATTTGCTTTTCTTACTTCGACAGATTCCTTTGTAAGCGAATTTGACATCTCTCCCAGCGCATCGTTCTTGACGTAACATGCATGTATTACCATACGTGCGGAGATCGCTTCCACAAACAGGTTCTACTGGAATTGCTGGACACGGACGTCTTAAAGGACAGTAGTCTTCGGATAAAACTTCACTCTAGTGTATAAAGAGAACAATTAGATCTATGGTATTGAGCTACCTTGGCGGAGGTTAGCGCTTTCTTTTTAAGGTTAAAGAGATGATAAATGGTAATCATTGAATCGTCAGTTTCACAACACTTTATACTCCTAAGTGTATAGCAAGAATGGTAATCATAATTTATGCATGCATAGTCAAAGAACAATCAAACTTTTTGCAGTAAAACAAACAATAGACGTTTAAGCTATAATATCAGAGGTAGCATTGAAAAGAATAATGTAATTCTTGTTCCTGTGATTGCCCCCACACGATTCTAATGGACACCTTACATCGAGAAAAAGAATTTTGGGTAGACGCTATAGTTCCACGAGGAAAGGGTACAAGTACAAGTACCTCATCAGCATTCGCTTGACATAAGTTTAACACTAGCAATTACTTCTTTTGTAGGACAAACCTTTGACAGCTAGTACGTTTGCATTATACTTTCAGCAAAACAGACAGCATTAGGGCCCAAAAACCAATTTAAACCTTGTTGATGCCACCTGCATTTTAACTAAATCGACTCACTGACAACATGTCTCTGTATACGACTAAGCAGTCCAGGATTCGAAATAACCAGTATCCCATGCCAAAATGCGATGCAGAAATGGCCAAGTGCTATGCATTATTCTACGTCAATTGCTAAAATTGCGATACAATGGTTTCAGAGGCCGAAGCTCAGTTAGAGCAATTCTTTTTCATGTTAACAATTTTTAGGGCGATTTTGAAATTTGCTAATCAAGATTTCCAATTGATAATCAACGTCAAACTCAAAGCAAGTATTGTTAATCAGTTTTTTACCATTTGAGCCTTGTACCCTTCTATGGTGTTTATGATTGTCAAGTTCTACAAGTGCTCAGTCATATAATAAGGCCTTATAAGTAAATGCCCCTTACAAGGGGTGTTTTCACTCCTGTAAAAGCAAAAATCTATTTGTTATTTTATGATGAAATATTTTATGATGAAGTGACTCACGATCCCGCTAAGACATTGACGTTTAAAGATAGCTGTTTTAAGAAGCTGACCTGCATTGGATACTGTCGTAAAGAAATCAAAGGAACACATGAATGTTTCAAACTTCAATATTCAAATTTCCATGTTTTACCATGTTAAGGAGTGTTAAACTGAAAGACATTCTCTTGTAACTAACATAATTCTTTTTAAAACCTCGAACTCTGCAACTCCTTCCGTAATCTGCAGCCTTTTACCGTCAAATCTACGACTTGCCTAGTTGCACATCTAATCATGTAGAAGTTGTTAGCTAACTTACCCCTCTTCCAGTCAAAAAAGTGACGTCAGATTTCAAGGTTTGTTTACACTATGCATCATTTGGGCTCTCGTTTCCTCCTTGCCGAATGGGTTTTTTTGACCTGCAGTTAACATGTATTTCAGGCCCTACATCTATAGCATAGCATTGTTGTGGTTCACACTTTTATAGTACTCCGTGGCTCAGCCGACTGAATGGGGCCTTCTAATCCATACCACTCGGGGGAATCGTATCGAAACGTAAAATTCAAGCGCAAAATCTACAAAATGTAAGCACAATATTGAAGTCCATGAAGAAGTGAGCCTTACATCGCACTCATGGATACGTACATCGATCCTCCTAGCCAGGCGCCTCTTAAATTGGCTCATTCTTCCTAGCAGGGGCCAGTTAACTTCATACACATGTTCAACTCACTGACGCATTGTTTCTATTCTCAAAACCAGTTATTATTACGCTGTATTTTGCAAAGCGCTAAATGTCCAGTATGTGTTCTTCAGCACAAAGTGGAACGGAAATTTATGCAACTTAAAAGCAATAATATTCTGCCTGTTTTATAAAACAGCGCCAAAAAGAACGACTTAGCTGCTCATTTGATTTTTTTGTAACCACAAATCTGCCCGAGCACTGTTCTGTGTGATCTGATACCAAAAATACTTCTACTTTAGGACGCTAATTCTACGATATACGGATTTTACCTTGACATATTAATTTACTAACAACAACAATTAATCATGCACGTTCCAACGATCTATAATTAGAAGTTTAATGAAAAATATAAGCCAAACTTACCCCGAAGAAAACTCCAGCCAACAACAGGAACCAAGCTTTGGGCTTGCCTGTAAATTTCATCACCAAAGTAAAGAAGGTTAGTCTAATATGAGAAGTTGTATCCGAAATCTTCAATGGAAAATATAATCAGTATCCGTATGTGAGTCTCCTTAACTTGAAAAGGGAGGTTGATTGCAGGATAAACATGGTATCTTTCATCTTCTCCATCCTGGTCGTAAATAAGTCAACTTGAAACGATCGGTTGCCTATGTAAAATATGATGTATTGCCTACGAAGTGTCGTCTACATTCAACAAGACAGCTTTGGGCGCCAGAATAAACTGCCGCGGTGTTTCAATCAACCACTGCGATCAGGTTTAGCCGTTATGTCCCACAATGAGGGCGGGAAAATATAATTTGCAACAGTATGTAATTTCTTTTCTTGCTCAAACTTAATATGATAATTTAACCAATTATGTTAATTCAGCAAGCAATTCAAGTCATTAAGTCTTCAAAAATATAACTTAAACCGTGGTCAAACAGTTTAAATTGAATCGTAGCACCTACGAGGTTGATATGATCTGTAAATTGGTATCAGAAAAGACGTCCTGAAACCCGAGTCTGTGGGAAACGAGAGACACTTTGTGCTATGTCTGTTCAAGGAGGAAAACACGACGATTATTAGTAAAAGTCGGTATGCTGACAATTTATACATAGATTTAGACGTCTTTATTAATTCTTTTACTCTTAGACGTAACATAGGTTGGCCTTTAAATCCAAGTTCTTTAACCGGCCATCGGTACGCTCAGAGACAATTTTAGCTCCATTCAAATCGCCCTCTAAGCCAATTCTGGCGACAGACATCATGGCATCGAGTGAATTTGCGGTTCTCGTTAGGAAGTGTAAAGATTAAAGTGTAAAGATTAACATTACTCAAAAACAAACAAAGTAGTGTCAACATTAGATTCAACGTTGTTAGTACGTTTGTATTTAACTAGTTTTGCCTTTTCTACTCGTATCATGTGGAGCACGTTCGTAAAATTCTCGAATGGGCCCATGTATAAAATTCTCCATGCTAGGGTTGAAACTGGGAGCTGTCATAAGGAATTGTGGAGAGCTCCATCTCGTCTTGCGTTGTTGAGAACAAGGCTGACTTTTGACTCACTGTATGTTTTTCATAAACCACGGACTGAAAAAATAATTTTAAATTTTGTTCCTTTGGAAGTTTCCTCCAAGTCCGACAACGTTAATGGTTTAAAGTCTAAATATATTGTACCTTTTTGTAAGGCATTGTACTGGAGTAACACATTGTTGGACATTTGCGAACAGTTTCGTGCAACTATGCGGACTAAAACATTGCCTAGCCAAGAAATTTTAAGTATACAGGACATTTGTGCAACCTGAGATACAGGATGTACTAGTATTAGCACACTATATGGATGTGCTTTCGTCTCCTAAAGCTTGGAACATTTTTAAAATTTGTAAATAGCAAGCAACACCTTTGTACATGTCGACAAATTTAATTGAATTTTTTTTCCATTTTTGTGCAACTGTAACTTTTGATTTTCCCCAAAGACATTACATAAAGGCATTGTCTATATGTTGGTGGGGTCGAACGTGCGTGCTTCGTTGACTGCGTAGTGATCCAAAAATGCCATGTGGTCGTTATCGCTCGTTGATATTCTGTTGCTAACCCAATTAATTACACCTATTAACAAAGTGATATTATAACGCCATCAGATAATGTGTTCAAAAGGGAATTTTGATAATCATTTGCCTGATATGTCTTACTTAACACGCAACATGTTATTGATATTTTTCACCCTCGTCATCTTAGGACTACCTACGGGAGGTCTGAGCTCCCATGACAAATCCTCTCCTTCTTGACACCATTTCCAAACAATCCAGTCTGGAATGTGGTCGTACGCATGTCGATGTGTAACCAGTTGTGTTATAAACGTCAATGCAGCTTCCTCTGTGAAATTTGCCTTTGAAAAGTTCGCAGACAGGTGTGGAATCCCGATCTGCGACAAGGATCGTATTAGCAAATGCTTTACATCGTGGTGTGGGACAAGAAGTGGAATTCTTCTTGCTTGACGCTTTTTGATCATTTAGAAACCATAGTCTTTGTTTAGCATGCAGATGATGATTGATAAGTGAGTGAGAAAGAGCTATTTGAATAGGTATTCGTAGTAGCAGGAGTCATTACCTTATTACTGTCACGTAGAATAGAACGTCCCAGCATCGAGTTGAATGCACGTGCTATGTTTGTAAAGCGGGAGGCCATGTGCATTCCATTGTTTCATCTTTGATTAACGGTCAGTGTAAACTATCTAATTTTGGAGTTTGTTGTTCAGTGGGGCCTTCCTGGTGAAAGGTAACTGATTTCCAATTTAGCCAACCAGAATTTAATGACCAATTAACTGTGTGATGGTTACACTTACAGTCATATTCCATGGCCGAAGGAGTAGTGAAAGGCCGTGGGCGATTTATAGCCGTCTCTGTTTAAAATAACGTCTCAGCGGGTTTATTTTTAGGAAATATTTGAAATTTCTTTTTGAATGTTATTTTTCAATACATTATAAGTTTTGAAGTGATTTCAGTTTTGTCTTATACCATTGACTTCGGTATCGGAAAATAGCTACGTAAACACTGGTATTATCTTGGCACTGCGTTCTTTAATGAGTATTAATTTGATGTTGTCTGCTAATTATTGACAGTCTTGTGGTTCCGATGACCCTCTTATCCACCCTATATAACTTTCATCGTGTATCAAGAGCAATCAGGCGGACGCTAGACAGTAATGACGGGGATGACGTAACAACAGGACAAATACTTGCTTTTAGTCTTGTTGCCTGGTTTTTTATGATACAAAAGTACAGTATTACTTTAAATAGACACCCAGGGGCTGTTATTCTGTCTGGAGGGATTTACGGGGCGTTAATTTTTGGGAACGTTTAACGGAGGGGGCGTTTATTAAAAGTTACTTTCGAAATATCCGTTGCCGAAACTTTTATCTAATAGACAATGCAATACTGTGTATTGATCTAAGGAAAAATTAACGATACTCACGAAAATACAAATGTGTGTAATAAAACGGCAGATATGGAAAGGGAGCTAATTAACTACGTTGATACTCCTTTGAACTATAGTGTATCAATTATGTGTTGTAAAGGATTTAATGGAAGCAATTTGTTGATGTTGTCACACGAGCGTCTTCTTAATAAGGGCCTACTCGAGAAAGAGGGTAACTATTTCATTTTTCTCATCCTATAAAAAGGCTTTTGTTCGATGGCAGATATCTTAAAGAAATGGAGTCTATTTGAAGTAACGTGTGATTAGAACAAGCTAGTTCCAGACAACTCCTCAATAGGAAATGGAAAGCAGCGCCTGAGATAGTTAAAATGAGTTTAGAAAGACAGAATATCGTGCATTTTAACAAAATACTCGAGAGAAGTGTGACGTTTTTATCGTCAGCAACATCAGCTCCATTTCAACACAGAAGGTTGGCGAGGTGGGACATTACCCCTGCTTCCAGTTTGAAATTTCAAGATTCGTAATGTTTTTCACAAAGATTGATTGGCACTTAGCAAAAATGTAGTTTTTCATTTATTAATCGTTTCTCTTGCATTCTCAGAGCCCTCTTGTATGTCAGTAAAACGTTCTTTTATAATTTTAGGACATAGGATCTCCGTACGTAAGGATGAGTTGAAAATTATCTTATTTGAAAGTCATAAGTTATAACCTCAGCAGAAAGTGTCTTATTCTTATTTGATACTGTGTAATCTATAGGAATAGACAGTGTTGCTTTCTTTAGTATCTTTTCCGAGACTATAAGAAAGACTTGCGGTAGAAATATCCACCAAATGACATATGATATATCGTGCTAAGCCATTGTCAAGTTCGAGTGTTTTAAGGACTTCTTATAATGACTTTAAAGCCTTCACGACAGACTGAAATCCATATACATAATATCAATGGCTATCTTGATTTCATATAACCGGTGACTGATACAGTTGGCTGGTGCAAATGAAATTACATTCTATGACATGTTCCTCTACTGACCTGAAGGTCTTTGCCACCAGTGCCCTAGGAGTGGTTGGGGTGGCAATGACAGAGGTATCATCCATTAAAAATTGAAATGATACCCCCCCTTAAAAGTGTTGTGACATTGGGTTGTTTGATATATATGTAGTATATAGTTATAGTATATATAGAAAACATTAAGTTATGCAAACTTTAAGATGATGTCAAACGTGAAGTCTACGTTAACTCTTGTTTCTTAATAATGTAATCGTTATGAATTACCAGATGTAATGTAAGCTAAATTGCGAATATTTAGGTCAATTTTACATTTTTAAGATGTTTTAGCGTGGGAAAATTAGTTTGATTCTTTTTATAAAAAGCAGTAAGTTTTAAAGAGCCAGAAGAGTTCAGGAGAGGAGTAAAGTGAGTATTTAGCTTTCTCAACCTTGAGTCAAGACAGGGAGTTATTTGTCGCGTCAAGAACCTACTTCCCGACACTTCAAAGTCCTTGGTATCACAAGACGAAACCCAGTAGTGGGTAAGGGGAATTTCATTAATTTTTTCTGTGTTTCGTCTTAAGCCTTCATCATTGTCAGATATATGCAGTATCTCAACAGACAAAGTGCAATGATATATCTGTCAAGAGTGGAGCATTACCACAATAGCTGCACTAAGTGGGAGCCGACAGGGCTTGAACTGGTAACCCTATGTAATCTTTAAGTCAAGTTGCTGACCTGGTCTTTTGAGAGGCGCATGTAGACGGTAGCTCAAAAGAATTTTGATGACTGAGTTATTAGCTGAAACTATAAGCACACATTCAACTGCTTTTTTATGACTCTCATGGGTTATCTTTTACAATAATTGGACACAAGTATCAGAACTCCCCACTTCCCCCTGGATATACCTATCCTTCCTTAATATGCCATTATTTAAATCATAGTTAAAGATTGTAAGATTGGGGTTTTTCACTTTTTCCTTGAATAATAATGACTGTGCCATTTTAGTTTTTGCTGCAAAGCCAAATAGATGTATAGGTACCTTACTTACACAGTAAACGCCCTCAGATGTGGCTACTTTTCACAGATTTCCGCAAGTCATAAAATGTGTTTCCCGGTACCTTGAGTGGAGGTTTTTTGTTGCATGTGTCAATGATGAGTGTCTACGTAACTGCGAGGCATTTATAGGAATATGTTGATTTATGTGTCAATTACCGGTTAATCCTCACTCTGATTTGATGCTGTTTGCAGAGACTATTAGACAAACAGTCTTGCCAATGGTCAATAGATTACTGTGATATTTTGACCAAATTAGTTTTCAAGACAACGATGCTACGCTATTGCCCCGTTATAATAAAAGCAATTGCAAGACAGACTGTAAATAGACTGGGTCACTTCTACTAATTCTGTCGTTTGCTAGACACGGAGTCATGCCCAACGACAAGCAAATGCACTTAATCTATACAGTAATTGAACTAACTTAATAATTAAAATCCGATAATTTAATAAGCATTTAACTTATTTTACTAACCATTTGCAATCCAATACTGCTGATCCGATAAATCCTATTTTTAATTTTAAGTAAGATTAAACCATGAGTGAAGAACTCAGCTTCTCAATTCGCAATGCAGAACAACGTATGTATCGCTGTGGCCCGGAATCGTCTTTGATGTCACAAAACTATGGTTATGCATATCTTTTTGTATTTCATTTTGGGCCAAGCATGCCTGAGGGCAATCATTGCTTGTCTCGGGAAGAAAAAGTTAAACGAATTTGAATCTGCACTGCTTGGTTTTATATCTTATTTGGGTCTTTTTATTTTTTCGCTTCTTTTCTTTTCAGTCTTTTCGCTCTCGTTTTTATTTTAGAATTGTTTTACTTTGCAAGAACTAGGCTCCCAGAAATGATTCAACGGGGTATTTTTCGATATTCGTGCATATCTTTATTGTTATTCACTTCTGCTGGATAAACAATTGAAACCGCCAAATTACCTTACGTAGCATAGGACATCTATCGTAACTTTGTTATGAGTACTTAGCTTTATCCTCAAAGGAAATCAAAATTTGAATTTTAGATTAAAACTTTAAAATTTCATATAGGATGTCACAAGTTAAACTGCACTAGGCTCTTGCAATTCTAGATTAGCTTCTTCTAGTTGGCAGAGATAAATTGTTAAAATTTACAGGCATAAATTGTTAAAATTTACAGGTATAAATTGTTAAAATTTACAGATATAAATTGCTAAAATTTATGTTTTCATATGTTACCTACAGTTGTATGGCCTTGTTTATGCACTTTTTCTCACTTTCCCAGTTGGCGACCATAATGTTTCGCTTTTATCATTACAAACAAATTAATCTAGCTGCCTTGGAATGTAGTCGTAACGAATGAATTCTATGGTTTGCAAACAAGGACTGATAATGCCACCACGGTGAAATCTGTAATTATTTTTTTAAACTAGTCTTCACCTCAATTATCGTGATATTTTTGGTGTTTTTGATAGTTATGTAGTCCATAAATCTAACAATTACATCAGCATAATCCTCAAACTGATTGGCAGAAATATTTCAACAGAAATCGATGTTGAATTTATTTTCCAGTGGAAGCTCTAGAATGCCCCTTGAAGTAGGAAATGGGAAATAAATTGTACAATTTAATATATTCAGATATTCGAGTTGCAGGTCTGCACAACTGGCCATTTTTGCTGACATAACTTTGTTAAAATGAATTTGATCAAACGCTTGAAAAAATTCATACTTTCTTCCGTTTTTGCAAATTTGAAAGACTCTTCTGGTGACTGTTGACATATTCTGAAGAACTAGCCTTATAATAAGCAAACGCACTTTCAGCGTCACAAGGCAGTATATTAGAATCCACCAAGAAAAAACTTGTAATTTTACCGTGTGTTCTTACAATTTTAGTTGCAGTTAAAAGAATATAAACATAACAGTCATGAAATCCTATACATACAATACAGGAGGTCAACTTCATGATGTTTAGTACTTACAAACAAAGTTGAGTTAGTCTAGCGTAAGATTATCTCTTAGCACCAATGCAAGCAGAAAGTACTATGCTCATGAATGTGATATTTGTTTAGGCCTTCCTGCTACAGAAGTAAAACTGCTGTTATAATTTTTAAGGGTCGAAGTTCTGTACTTCCGCTTTCAGAGATGATTCCATATTATAAACGTCTAGTAAAGCAACGAAACTATTTCGAAAGAGGCCTAAGTTTAGCTTTGCAAGTCGAGCAGTACATGAGCTAAAATGAATCCCTGGCGAACATCCCTTAAACAAAATGGCCGTAAAAACGTTAGGAGGTCTTGAAAATGATTTTGTTTACATTGAAGGAAAGCTATCAATTACCTGAAACCGTGTTACACGTAGATTAACTTGATTGGGTAGGATAAAACATGTAGGTTAGAAAGTGCTTAAATCTTTGTTTATTATAAATCCAGTATTACTGCAATTTTTGGGTTTAAGAAGGGGGCTGTGTTTGCAATCTACAGCTTATCATCACAAGGTCTAGTGATTACTACTAAATGACAAGCTATTCTGCTCGGAGAAGTAAAACTGTAAAGCATTAAGACTGTTTAAGAAAGAATTTAACAGTTAATTTATAGATAATTAACGGATACAACCCAAGAATACTGCTATGGCATATTCACTGGTCTCTTATATGCTGGAAGGATATTTTGGTATTCGAGACATCTTATGTTTCGTTTCAATTTCTGTTTAACTGTAATCCTCTACTTGCATTGAAAATTATATCAAAACGTCCATACCCACATTGTACACCATCTCTTTTAAAATTCATTTTTTGCTCAATACATCAGAAGATGTAACTGTTCCTTGCAAAGCCACTCTTAAAGCCAATTTGTTGTTGCTAACCAAATGAAGCTATGGAAAATACAAGGCACTAGAAGTGCTCATCCTTTGAGAATTCGCATACAACTAGTTTGTCAAAATACGTGTGCTTGTTTACTTTTACAAAAGTGTGTTGCAAAAATAACATTCCTGTTTCTAGTGCAGAATAATACTTTATTTCGCTTTACGTGCTCACAGTTTTAAAAGATACAAATGTTAGAATCTGCATCATTATCAAAGGAGCACATCTGTTGTTGCCGCTTAAGATTAAATAATTGTTTCCTTTTACCCTAAATGCAGTCAATGTCTTGAAAGACAATCTGTCTCGCTGGGGATTGGCTGTAAGAAGGAACATGTGATTGTTTTGGGTTCTTTGCAACGTGTAGGGTTTGCTCACTTAGAGAGTCTTCAAAAACTTCATGAAGGGAATGTGCTTTATGACTAATGATCCTAATGAAAGATTGCATCAGTGGTGTCCTCTGTTGCGTTTAAGATAGGGGTGCTCAGCTTGGGTTATAAATGTTTGAACCAAAAATGTATTTTCCCATAACTTAAATGCCCAAAGATAAGTTTTTTGACTTTGTCAATTAATTAAGTTTCTTTATCCGATATTTTGAGACTATCGAAAAAGTTGTAGCATTTTGTCAACACCCATTTGATATTTTAACAAGCCTACTCCCGTAGAAAGTAGTTTAAGGCAAATTCTCAATCCCAAAAATATCTATGTTGATTATAACAGACTACCTTTAGGGAGAGTAAAACACCAATGCAAGTATCCCTTTTTGAAAAGTATCTTGCTCGGCCTCACAATTGTGATCGAACACAACATTGCTGTCATTTTGCTAAGAACACTGCAGTGACGTAAAAGTGAAACAACCCAGCTTTGTCTTTTAAGGCAGTGAACTAAGACAGCTTGTCCCTTACAAAAAATACCAACACAAAGCAGCCCAGCTATAAAAACTACTATAGTGTTAGCAGTGTCGAAAGTTGTAACATTCTCCCGGGAAAACGTATTAAGTGCGAATTTTTGACTCTCAAACTATAACATGCAAAATTCATTAACACAGTAAAGTATCATTGTGCATTGTCAAGGCGTCGTATAATGGATTTTTCTTTAGAATGGAGAAATAGTTATTTTGTCATTTTACAATACCCTAAATCAAGTGGCGACAATCTACGACTGCAAAGGGGATTTTTCTAGCCCTATCTGGCTTAAAAGTCCAATGTTGTTGAGATTTGCAATTGAAATCTCCTTTTTTCCCATAGATGCCCTTCATTCTTACTTTTGGATGCTTGGTTTTGTTTCTGGCTGCTCTGTATTTTACTGCTTCTAGGATGCTAGAATTCAACGTTTTCTGCGACCATGGTTGAGAAGAAATGGAAGATGAATATTTGTGGACTATTTTAAGGACTTTCCTATCTACGAACGAGATCTTGCGAACAATCCTGAGATATATGTTAGCATAAACGTCCCTTTTTCTGACACTGTTGGGCCAGCATCTTAACTCTCTGGTCTTCAGGGTAAACCCCTGTGGAAATTTGACCCTCCTTGAAAAATTGATGATGATTACGACACTTGCCAAAGACCTTCTCTACTCATGTACAGGCATAATTACTAATGTTACTTTAACAGGACCACAGTCTTTATATATTGCTACAGATAAAACCACTCTTGTGACTCTGTTTAATACAAGTCTTATGTACATTACAACCATGCAAAGTAGTGAACTTAACACCAATTATTACAGTGCATTCAAATTTTGATTAAGAATGAGTGTTCTAAAATCTGTTCTTGTATTTTCAAATTTTAAAACTCGACATTTGTGAGTTTTGACAAGCTAAGAATATTTACAACAGAATTAAAGGTTAGGCTGTGGAAAGTAATGTGACAATTTCTACGGAACGTAGCTAAATGTAGACTGGCATTATTAAAAACTGGAATTTTGCACTGAGTAAGACCCTTTGGTTTTCTTGACCTTTCTCTGTATGTGGTCATCAGTTCTCAAATGTCGTCTTCAAACTCATTGCTTTGAACGAAAAAACAATTACTATAAACCAGTACGCACATAAAGTTTGTAAGGGCCATCTGGTGTTCTCTTAAAATTCTATCAAGTGCTAACTGTCTGATTCTAAAACCAGTTACTTATTGTAAGCTCTCAATTCTGGCCTTTAGATATTATTGATGGCTCAAGCTGCTTTGAAGTTTATATCAACAAACCTATTTTGCAACCTTTAAATTATGAAAAGAGTTTAGTCATCATGCTGAAGCTCTTAAGCCAAGGTCAAATCCGTGTGCTATTCCACTTTTCTTACATTAATTGACTGGAATAAGCCCTCTGTACGTATTGATAACTATATGATCTGCCCTTTTGGGTAATGGAGATGCAAGCTTTTCCTTTTAAAGTTAAGTCATGCTAGGAAGATACTAACCTCTCTATGCTTTTAACTAGATGACATGTCTACCGATAGAGGTACTGAATGAGGAATTGGGGACGGAAGACGTTTTACTATTGGGGCTGGTGGCTCGATAGCTCAAAAGGCAGAGGATTTGCAATGTAAGCAGGGCACACCAGATTTAAGTGTCGGCTGAGTAAATACTTAATGTATATTTACACTTGCATTTAAGTAACTGCAATGTGTAAATGCTCTCCAGAGAATTGAAATATGAGGTTTCCGTCTTCGGAAGTCAATCCAAGGAGAGGAGGCCTTCTAGATGCATTGAGCTAGATCTATGTCTACCGACATGGGGGGAACATATTACAAAATGGGAAAGTTTCACTCCTAGGGCTATTGGCCTGATAGGCCAGTTTGTGGAGGATTATTAAGTAGAAGGGCTCAAGTTCAGTTATGTTGTTGGACTTGTCTTCTTTCGTTTTATTGATTAAAGTAAATATTAGCTTTTCATATTGCTACCCAAGATGTAACATTTGTCGGTCACAGTATACTAAATGCAATACTCTCAACGGTTTTTCCTCTGCTTCCTTTTGAAATTATCTAAGAAAATATTCATGGCTTCTGATTTATTATCTTTTTGTTGTTTAGAGGGAAGATTGAGTGGAGGAAATGTGAGGATGAATGACAAGGAGAGAAGGGAGCCTTGTCTGGCTATAATGATGGAGGGTAATCTTCCATCAGTGGATAATTATCAATGTCTGGCGTTAAGTGTGATAAAACAGTGCCCCATAAATAGGTACTTGTTTGTTGTAGTTTGGTCAGTTTAAATGTCAAGTGTTGCTGTGCGGTATGTGTGAACTTAAGCTTTAATGGGATCGGTTGGGCCTGCATCCTTAAGGTGCATAACTTCTGATTGTTTGTTGTCATCTGTGTCCGTTCCGCCAATTCCCTCATCTCGCAAGTTTTTCTGTTTAATTTCCTCCAATTTTCTATTCCATGCTTTATAAAATGCCATTACTTCGGTAATCATCGCATCTTCTAACTCTTGTGCTTGGGCTGCTACCAATTCCTCAAAGGATGTATGGGGAGTCATGATTCGTTCCACCTCTGCAAGAAATGGTCGAGGTTAAAAAAAGGAACGAATACAGTATGGGCATCGTAATTACTGTAAAAGCGATCATGATCAAGGGGTCATAAGGAATTATTTATAAATAGGTCTTTTGTAAGTTGAAGAGAGGAGGTAATTTTTAATCATAAAGTGTTTCATTGCTTACTTACTCGCCTTATACATCTTTTCATAACTGTTAAAAGCATACAATAGAATATTCAAGCCTAACGTGCATTAATGTAAAGAAGTCTTGATCTGGTTAAGCAGCACAGTTGAACTCGGTTATTCCTAGGGACTTAGGTCTAGATAAACATTTTACAAATGTTTATCTAGACTTACAAACTTGCAATTTTACTGCGTTCTTGTGTAAATTTCAGGGAGCATCTTTCTCGACATCACTGTTTCCATGACGTGTTTCTAGGGTCTATATCTGTGCTTATCACGTATGAGACACAATGATGCTTATCACGTATGAGACACAATGATGCCACACTCACGTACTGCAGTAGGTCGTCACAACTCACGAATGGCGCTTACAAAGTCAGCATTCCCACCTTGAAAGGACTGGCGTTTTGCCTTGTTGTGTAACATTTCGAGTAAGAAATTCCGATGAAACAATCAAAACAGTCTATTGAGAAAAAATTAACCCATAGTGCGAGTGGAGTTGCTCATAACGTTTAAAGAATGTATTTTAGTGTGTACAGGTTTATAGTTTCTTATTGAAAGCTCAGTATCGAAAGGCAGTCCTTGTATCAACAAGAACGACAAGCGTTTTCCACATCCATTAGATGATGACTCACCTGTTTTTGCTGGCTTTGGCTGTCTTGGTCTCCAATAGAAATATTCCCAAGCGATCCCAGCGGCAGTCAAGACTGCTATTAGACCCAAACAAGTGAAGACTGCATGCCGAAATATCTCAGAATTAGGATTGAAAAGATTGCTGGATTTCTCTTCGGCAGCACTTTTTGAAGGTTCCTTTGTAAGAAAACAATCATTTAGTTCAGTGGAATAAAGCATGATACATGAATATACATTAAACATTACTTAAAGAGCAGAATAGACACACTGGGGAGGAAAGAGAGCGCAAAAAATAAGAAGCAAAATTGATAGTATGACAGAAAAGATCGCCAAAAATTTTGAGACTCTCGGAGGATCTGAAAGCAGTGGCATGAACTAATGCTGCTGCTGATGTTTGTGGCGATGATGATAATCATTACTGATAATGATTATGATAATAAAATTGACGATTAATAATGATGGATTTTGATGAATAATGATTATGTCGTTTTTGTTTTTGTTGTTGTTGTTGTTGATGATGATGCTGCTGCTGCTGCTGATGATAATGATAGTGATGATGATGATGAAGATTAAGTATGATTGATGATGATTGATGGTGATGATTATGACTGATGATAATGGTAATGATGGTGATGATGATGATTGAGTATGATAGATGATGATGATTGTTGATGATTGATCATGTTGGATGATAATTGATGGTGATAATGATGACTGATGATGATGAGTGATGATGATAATTGAGTACGATAGGTGATGATGATTAATGATGATGATGTTAATGATGGTGATGATGATTGAATATGATTGATGATGATGATTAATGATGATTGACAATGATTGATGGTGATGATGGTGATTGATGATGGTGATTGATGATGATGATTGATAATGATTGATAGTGATGATGGTGATTGATGATGATCATTGATGATGATGATTGATGATGATTACGACGAAGACGATGATGATAATTATGATTACATTGCTGCTGCTGCTGCTGCTGCTGCTGCTGCTGTCGTTGTTGTTGATGATGATGATGCTAATGTTGATAGCGGCGATGACACCAACGATGTTGATCATATATTTAGTTAATTTTTGCATTTCCCACTTTGCAGATTTCTATCTGAGTCCAGTACCATGGCGTTAACCCTAACTTTGTTTCTCGCCATGAGAGGATAGTCTGATATTAAAAACGTAATGAACATTTAAAAAATCGATCATCGAAGTAGTGAACCAGGCTTCCTTGACTGCAAACCAATCTCAAAGAAATGATGGAAAGACTTTTGAAAATATTCTTTATTATTCAAGCCCGATTATCCAATTTATTATTTAGTGAGTAGTGGCACAGTCGGTAAATAATCTGGCCGCTTCCAATCCATGTATCGGTGGGATTTGTTGCCACGTCCTTGAAAGTTACTGCTGTCTAAGCCTTACCCTTGTTAAAGAAATATTAGTCATGTTTAAAGTAAAGTGAAACAGATAGTGAATCAAATTATATTGGTAAAGAAGTAACCTAGTATCATGGCATTAGTCTTGTACAAGTGAGAGGATTATGAAAATTGATTTTCGTGTCTCAAGCTCAATACAGGTTTGATCATCCACGATGACTTCTGTAAGGCCACACATTAACAGTAATTTTACTACGGATACAAGTTGTAAAGGGAAGGATTATTATAAGTCGTATTTTGTTGCAATTTTTAAAAAATATATCGGAGTTATTCATTGAATTAATTTTAGTGCTTTCATCGTTGTTACGTGTCTTTCAAGCTTAAACTGAATCGAAGGAAAACGTGTTAATTTCTATTCGGACTAATTCAAGCAATATAAATTATTTATTTCCGTGTGCTAGTGTTTGCTTTGGCATGGTATAACATTTTCAAGATAACGGAAGAAAACAAATGCCAATTTTGTTAAAAAGCTGCTCAGATTAATGTATCAGTGTTATTTTATATCAATGCCATGTGTTTTCATCAATGGTCTTATCTAAATATACTTAGGAGATTTGAGAATCAGAAACACAAAAAGTACATTTCTTTTTCTGTTGAAGACAGCTGCAAAATTTGAAGTCTGAACGACGAAGTTTAGCCAATATTTTCTTACATCAAAAACGAATAAATTTTAACAATATTTGCCATGTCTGAATATCGGTCATGCATCCATACTAGGCACAAAAGGCTTATAGCAGGTAATACCTGTAGGCTAACTTCTGTATAAGCTTAACTAGATGATATTCCTACGGATAGGGGTTCCCAGTGATTGGGGAAGGCGAACTCTCACTCTTCGAGGTGATGACTCGATACTTTTAGTGTCAGAGGACTCGCTCAGTAAGTAAGAAAGAATGATCAGTTGAGTTAATTAATCTTTCTTTTCTCATTTCAGAAATTGGCATGTCTAAATACTATATGTTGATCGATATGTTGTCTGTTGTGTAAAGAATGGAACTGTGAGGATTTTTCTAATTGAGATGTAACTCCAAGGAGGGATCGACCTCTACATGGGGTAAGCTAAGTCTATGTACACCGATAAAGGAAGGTTTAGCTCCTCGTCCTGTTGACTTCATCATCATCATCATTTTGCGGCCTCAGAATGCACTATACCTTTCCAGTATACCCTGTTGGTCATAGCTGTTAGAAGGTTTTCCTTGGCGATGGCTGTGTCCCTGCATATGATATCCGGAAAGGTGAGTTTCTGAGACCGCTTGAGTGATGATGAGTGCCTCCATAAGAGCCTGTTGTCCACGTGTCTGTTTCCTTCATAGCTGTGTTTCTGAAAAATTTGGATAGTACGCAATGGTTTAATTACCAGTCGAATTTCCAGTTTATTTCATTGAATGCCATATATAGGATATGCTTGTCCATATCAAATTTTTTAAAGGAGGGTGCGCTAGAGGAAATGCGGGCAAGAATGGCATATATGAAAAAAAAGCTCAAGGGCATGTCTATATGGTACTTAACGATCTTTAGGGTGCTAGCTCCGCGGTTGCGCAAAGTAACTGTCTTGGTTTTTGGCTAATGAAACGTAAAGCTTTTCCTTTACTCACCGGCAATGCTGTCATCTCCCGTTGAATTATTTGGGTGATTTCACTTTCTTTTGTGCTCAATGTACGGCGCATACATCGTTCAAATTCACTATTTTCCAAGGGACCAGAAATCACGAAGCCATAAGCAAACTGATGATCGAACACGGTACCAATGCGAAGGCCTGTAGATTCACTGAGAATGCTTTGATAATATCCAGCCACATAACTATCAATCAAACCCCCAGTGATTTCATCCACATTGTCCAAGATGGCCTTCTTGAAGTCTTCCACTGTATTACGAACTATAATATCGAAAAGAAGCAGATTTGAATTCTTCTATCTATCTATCTATCTATCTATCTATCTATCTATCTATCTATCTATCTATCTATCTATCTAAATATCTATCTAT